>MEJB01000023.1:2719050-2746713 GCA_001752375.1 Rhazya stricta
ATGTATTTTTTTTTTTTTTTAAACCACAAGAGTTGAGGTTTTTACCCCAATATTTTTCTGCCTTAAAATGGAAGCAATTGACGCTGACTTCCAGCCATTACAAACTTAAGCCAATCCTCCTGTTTGTGTAGTTACGTCGACTCTCTTTAGATTTACCAGATTAACATCAGTTCTGAATGTTCATTGGAATAGCAGTAACCGTCAACCCACTGGGTTAAGTTGAGCTTGTGTCGAAGAGCCTAGTTGGGCCGAGTTGATGGGTTAGAAATTCAGGTTCAGTTTGAATYGGCTGTCTAATCCATGATCCATGAACAGCATAAGCTAGGGATGTCGATTTATTTATTGTATTCTTATTTACGGATTTTTTAGCGTGCAAATYTGCATGATCGGACTTGGAAGGGCTATTTTTACATCAAAGAAAGACTAAATTACCACGGAGAAGAAATTCATGCTTGGACAAAGATAAGTGTTGAATGTAATAATAATAAAAGAGTGGTTGAATCCATATATCTTTGGTCAAGATTCACACACTAATATATTAATATATAGTTGTTAGGCTCATAAATGGTTTTTGTTGATAGGCATTAGCCATTGAAAGACCAACTGCGTATTTATAAGATTTTAAGTCTGAAAAGTTGATATTGAGAGTACTATTTGTTTGGTTCTTTTTTGGAAAATTGTGTCAGCACCATAGGTCTGAATTTTGGCCAGATAGTCAACGATTGTCAGATTCATAGGACATTCTCTTTATGATGAATTCTTGAAATGACTAAAGAAAATTATTACTCAAAATGTGTATGATTTGATAATTATAAAATGGTCCATTTCCATACAAAGGGTTTTCTCGTAATTGGCTAAAGGTTGATCTTCAATGGAAAAACTATCCTGATCATAGGTTAGCTGATAAGGTGTGAAGCAACTTGTAGTTCTTGGTGAATTCTTGTAAGCCCACAAGTCCTCCTACAAAATCTCGTGTCATCTTTCGGCTTATTTGTGACATCCCTTTGAATCATATTTATGAAACTTTATTGGTTGCCATAGCTTGACCATTAGCCTGTGCATAATATGGTTTAGAATGCACTACTATTGGGTAGAAATGTAACACCCCTAGATTAGGAATTGTCCTAAATCGAGAGTATTACTGATCTTACTCCTAATCATATCAAACACTATAGAAAACCAAAGAGATCTGAATACATGACTAGAAAGGTTTATAAAAATTTCTACACAGGTTCCTTTGTAATTTCATAAACTACCCCTGCATATATTCAARAACCTCAAACATTTTCAATACCCATAAATAACATGTATTCCAACCCAATAAATATCCAATATAATGAATAATTTACTCCAACCATCCATTACCAATCTAATATTTACCAAAACTAAAATTTGCGAAACTTGAAAGAATTTAAAACACGATTAGTTAAACAAATAAGGAAATATCTTGAACAACACATAAAACCTCTCCAGTCAACCCTTTATCTTATTCACTAAAATTTATTTAAATAACACTTTGGGGTATCAAAGCTTGCCCACAAGTGACCTTCACGCATCATCTGGCTACACATTACCTTAAATGCAGAATGAAGGAAATGGAATGAGTTGTAAAACTCAATAAGCAAATTTCATGCATGAATGTATGTGAAATGCACTATATGTTACAAATTCATAGTTCACTTCCTCAATAAAACTTTCTGAATACTTTCATAAAATTTTCATKTCAAAATGTAAGAACTTGTAAAAACCTTTCTATTTCATTAAAGTCGTGAGTTCACTTAGCGTAATGCCTAGCCATTAAGCTTGCAGTGGGCCATTATTTTTTGGAACCCGATCACATTTCYTACCGGTAGAACCGCAATACGATTAACATCATTTAACTTTTCCTTTCATCTTTTCACCTCCCAAGAGATGAACGTTACTTATCTCCCTACCTTACAAGAGGGTTGGGTCGGGTGCGCGGGTCCCCCACGCCCCCATTTCGCACTCATATCTTTCATAGCGAAGTTTTGCACTCCTTTCCAAAGTCTTATCATTTTCTTGTTAATAATTCATTTATAAAATTTCATTTCCTAAACCCTTCGTTTTCTAAATGTACGAATAGCTCATAGCAGGAATGATGTAGAATACTATAACTACATGTCCATGACATGAACTACATAAAACCGTGTATAAACACCATTCAACGCAATAACAGTACAAAATATATATATTATGTGAAATCATTCAATACAATCATAACACATTTCATACCACAAAAAAAGGTTGGCAGGTATGGAGATTCACTTACATAGAACTCATATTCAATACACATTCACTTTACCGAAGAGAAATTTAAAAACATCAATACATATGCGATAATGAGAATGTGAGAATTTACTTATTTGGAGTCCTTTACGTTAAAATTCTTATTTAAATTGCAAGGCGGAGTCCCTCGACCGTTCTCAACGTCAATGTGCTCGAAACGACCTCATTGTGATTACAAAAGAAAATCTATTTAATACGATTGTCCAAGCTTAAATATTTAACGCCTATTCCATGAACGTCATTTGTCTATTTTTAAATTCATACTTAATTCCCACATCACCAAATTATCACATTCTTAAAGGTACAACTTAAACTCCTTAGTTCAGGTATTAAACCTAAATCTATGTTCTTCCACAATTTCACTTTAGGACATAATTACATAAGTCATAAATTTTCAATATCGAGTAGTAATATTTTCACCTTTAAATCAACAAACTCTAAGTGTCGCAGATGTGGTGTTGCGCCCCGGGCGTGGGCTCAGGCAGCGCGAGCGCAACAGCCCTGGTCGCGCACGGTGCCTGGTAGCCTGGGCGTCTAGGCACCTGGTCGCTGGGTGTTTGGGCACCCGACTGCTGGGCGTTTGATGGCCTTCGAAGACCCCTGCTCCTGGCCAGACTCAGCTGAACAGGACAGATATTGGCACTTAGATAGCACCAGTCTCGGCAACGGCAAGCGCATTGCAAGGGAAGCTCTAGATCTATGCGGCAGCTTTGGATTTTCGACGCCGAAGCTGCGTCGAGTAGGAGCGAGAAGAAAAAGGAAAAAAGCAGCGGCTGCTAGAGAGATGAAAGGGGGAAGATGGTGAGAAGGGAGGGAGAAGAAGACGGTGAGAAGAGAGGTGGCAGTGGCAAGAGTTTCGTAGGAGCGGGAGCAGCGGCGGCAGTGATGGAGATGGAAGTGGTGTAAATGGCGGGTAGGGTTTGGGAAGGGTAGACAGCTGATTTAGGGTTTTTTTTTTTTTTTAACTTCAAACTTGGGCCCTAACGCAACCCTTTTGGGCATTCCCATTCCATAACTAATCCAGTCCATTAAATTAAATTCTATGGACTGTCCTTTCGGTAAAAATCTAGTTTTTGAATGAGAAACGAATAAGCCTAACAAGTCGAGCCATTAACCAATGAAGGACCCTCTTTCGATCACGATAATTCCATACTTATTAAACGTATGATAAAATAATAACCATATAGAAAATTATCCAACCCAAGTTGGCGCACATAATCATACGACCATACAAAATTTATAAAAGTAAAATCCCGGGTATTGCAAGAAAAATATACCTTGTCCCCTTTAAACATAGAACCTTAGTTGGTTGTGATGGTATTTGGAATCCCAAATCTATAAATGATTTGATTCTTTATGAAGCCTATCACCCCTTCTTGTGTAACTTCGTCTGATAGACTTCCAACCATTTTGTGAAATAATCCGTGGTGACTATGATGAATGAATTCTGCTTGGAAGAAAGTGGGTGGATTTTGCTGATGATGTCCACAACCCATTCTCTGACTGGCAAAGGTTTAATGATAAGACAGAACTCAGTTCAAGGTCCTATGTGCRCATACTTTTGACAAGTCTTGGACCATTTGGTGATACCTTGCCAATAAGATTTTATACCTTGCCAATAATATCTATGTCGATGAAGGGTCCATCGTAATTTGAAACTGGCTTGGTATGCTCCACACAATCCTTCATGTATCTCAGACAAAGCTCTGGCGGCTTCCTCCTTAACCAAGTAGCCTAGGAGCAACCTTTCATGACTTCTCATGAATAAATCATTGCTCACGAGCGTATATTTCATGGCCTTAGTCTTAGTCTGCCTTTTGACCTTACTAGAAAGATTTCAGAACAATGCATGATGTTTGTTCGCCAAGCATCCGCTAGTTGATCGCTAATAGTAGTGATTGATGGGATAAAGTTTGGCAAAAGTAATTTATCGTTAGGCGATCCTTGTATCCAATATATATTATGCCAAATCATCAACCTCAACATTCTCTTCCCTTGGCACATACAAGATGATTACGTCCGCGAAGTTTCCTTAGTAGGAATGGAGCTTCTTTGTGTAACGAGAGTATATTTGAATTTGTGCATTTGTATTCCCCTGGTAACTATCAGATGATGAGTTATGGATCTCCTATAATCTGGATGCCATGAGCCTTCAAAGAGAATAAATATTTTAACCCCAATAATGGGAGCTTTACACTGTGCTTGATTATTGGACAGAACTTTGTCCAACCCAAACATAAAACCCCCTTTACAACTAATCAGGCTTGTAACACTCCCAGATTAAGAACTGTCCTAAACTGAGAGTATTACTGACCTTACTCATAGTCATACTAACTACTGTAGGAAACAAAAGAGATCTGAATACTTGTCTAAAACGTTTTATAAAAATTTCAGCAGAGTTTCCTCTGTAATTTCAATAACTACCCCTTGTATCAAAAGGTTCTCAAACATTTTCAATACTCATAAAGAACATGCATTCCAACCCAGCAAACATCCAATATAAATAAATAAAGTATTTCAACAATCTTTTACTAACTTAACGTTTATCAAAATTGAAATTGTCGAAACTTGAAAGAATTTAAAGCAAGAATRGTTAAATCAATAAAGAAATAACTTAAACAGTACATGAAACTTCCCTAATCAACCATTTATCTTATTCACTAAAATTTATTTAAATAACACTTYGAGGTATCAAGGTTTCCCCATAAGCGACCTTCATGCACCATCTGGTTATACATCACCTGAAATGCAGAACGAAGGAAATGAAATGAGCTATAAACCTCAATAAGCAAATTCCATGCATGAATGTATGTGAAATGCACTATATATTATGAATTTATAGTTCACTTCCTCAATAAAACTTTCTAAATACTTTCATAAAACTTTCATTTCAAAATGTAAGAACTTTTTAAAACCTTTCCATTTTATTAAAGTCGTGAGCTCACTAGTGTAACGCGTAGCCGTTAAGCTTGTAGTGGGCCATTATTCTTTGGAACCCGATCACATTTCCTACCAGTAGAACCGCATAACGGTTAACATCACTTTAATTCTTTCTTTCATTTTTCCACCTCCCAAGAGGTGAAGTTACTTATTTCCCTACCCTACAAGAGGATTAGGTCAGGTGTGCCGATGCCCCACACTCATTTCCCACTAACATCTTTCATGGCTAGGTTTACACTCCTTTTCAAAATCTTAACACTTTCCTGATAATAATTCATTCATAAAATTTCATTTCGTTTCAAATTTTATTTCCTAAGCCATTCACTTCTAAATGTACGAATGGCTCATACCAGAAATGATGTAGAATACTATAACTACATGCTCATGATATGAACTACATAAATCCGTATTTAAACACCATTCAACATAATAACAGTACGAAATATATTACACGAAATAATTCAACACAATCACAATACATTCCATAACATAGTCCAATATAATCACCATATAACACATAACGGAATAAGTAGGTGGACATGGGAATTTACTTACATGAAGTCTTAACGTTAAAATCCTACTTTACTATAAAATGGAGTCCCTTCTTGCGCCCCAATGTCAATGTTCTCGAAAGTAGCCTAATTATTATTACAAAAAGGAAATTTATTTAACATGATTGTTCAACCTTAAAATATTCAACGTTTATCCTATGAACGTCACTTGTCCCTATAAATATGCATTTATGTTTCAAATTTAACAATAATAACATATCAAACGTATAAATTATTTCATATTTTAAAACTTTCTCGAACAAAGGTAGTGCCTTTATATTCCTAAAAAACAGTCCTTATACGAATTTAAATACAACCTTAAATCATGTTTAAACAAAATTTGTATTTTCATAAACTCGTCAATATCAAATACAACTACGAAATTCGTTTGATTAATGAAAACGAAGAAATAATGGTTTCACCTCAAATCCTGTGAATCCTAAGTGCAGTGTTTGAAGCTGTGTCGCGCCTCGGACGTGCGCTCAGGCAGCGCACGTGCAACAACCCTGGTCATGCACTGTGCCTGGTCGTTTGGGTGTCTAGTGGCCTAAGCGCCTGGGCGCTTCATTGCCTGAGCACCTGATGGCCTTGGAAAACTCCTGCTCCTAGCCGGACTCAGCCGATTAGGATAGATACAGGCGCTTCTGTAGCACCGATTGGGGCAACAGCACTCGCACCGCCAGGGAAAAGTGGATGGCTGAAGTGTAATCCACCACTGGACTTCGATTTAGCAGGTCCAGACCTGATCGACGCAACTGGATCTGGACGAGGCAAGCTTGGATTTGGGCAAGTGGGGAGCGGCGTGCAGCAGTCCAACTCTGGCGACCAACGACGATGATTCGAACAGCAGGAACTGAAGAGCTATGAGCAGCTTGCGCGAATCGACGACCAGCAGCGAACTGGACAAGGTCAACAATAAACCTAGTGACGACAGCACTCTTGGCGGCAATGTAACACCCCTAAGCAGAAGCACCGCGAGGAAAGATCCAAATCTGCGCGGCAACTCTAGGTTTTCGAAGGCGAAGTTGCGTCGGGCAAGAGGGAGAAAAGAAAGGAAGAAAAGCAGCGGCTGCTAGAGAGAAGAAAGGGAAAGACGGCAAGGAGGGAGGGAGAAGAAAATGGTGAGAAAAGAGGTAGCAGCGGCTTGGTGGCGACAGTCACAAATAGGAGAGGAAAAAGAAAGGTTTATGGTTTTATATATATATATTCAGGTTTGGGCCCTAACCTGAAACCTTTGGGCCTCCCATTCCATAACCAATCCAGTCCAATAAATTAAATTCTACGAGCTTTCCTTTTGGTAAAAATCTGGTTTTCAAATGGGAAACGAATAAGACTAACAAGTCAAGCCACTAACTAACAAAAAACTCTAATTCGATTAACACGATAATCCCATACTTAATTAAACTACAATTAAATAATGATCACATAGGAAATTATCAAACTCTAGATGGCACATAATTCATAAGATCATACAAAATTTATAAAAATGAAAACGTAATATCCCGAGTATTACAGGGCTAGTGATGATAATGTTAGCTTCTGCCTTCCAACTAGTTTTGGATCCATCAAACACTAGTATCCAAGGTTTGGCACCAACAAACTACTGAGTTTCCACCCGTGGGTCTGTCACCTCAATAAATGGATGTTTTTCCATGAAATCGGCTAACGCTTGCCCTTTGTTAGCCCCGGAAGGACATACTTTAGTGCGAAGTCCATAAGTGTAACACCCCAAGTTAATAAACTCTAAACCTAGAGATGTTATCATTTACCCTACTTTAAATACGATAATAAAGGAATTATTTTATTTTTGTAAAATAATTACTTTATACTTATAACTAATTCAATAGAAATTTCGACAGAGTTTCTTTTGTAATTTTCATATATCCAACTTTTTTGGAAAAAAAATGAAACTTAACAGCCAATCCTCAAAGAAATACTTTATATCCAAAATTTCAACTTTAGTTACGTGAATAAGTCCAAAAGTACAAATCCTATGCTCAATACTGAAACAATTCCAAACAAGTCCATTTACCAAAAATGTAAATCACTTATCTTGGAATTCAAAAGCTTTTAAAAGAATAAAGTGAACAAATGAATAAAGAACCACCTTAAGTAAAAAAATGTTTTCTTAACATCAACATTTTAAATAAAAAATGTATTGGCATTATATGAATCTGTTGCCAAACGATTTCCCTGAACCACCTACTAATCATCAATTGAAACATGAAAAGAGGGAAGGGAATAACCTAAATCCCAGCAAGTAAACTTCATACATGAATGCTTATGACATGCAACATCTGTAAAATAATTTGAAAATTATGTATCACCTGGCCATTAAGCTCTGTAGTGGGCAATTATATTTTGGAGCTAGATAAATTTCTACCAATAGCATCATAAAGCGATTAACATACATTCACATTCACTTCGCAAAGACTGCATTTTCCACACTTTATCATTGGAAACATTCACTCTTATCAAATTCTTGAACATGCAAACTTACCGATGTAATATTGTTAATGGTCAGAAATGCCTTAGTCAATGAAGACTAATCGTCGGAATATCAGTAGCTAATTGGTATGCTAGAGAAACGGAATGCTAGTTTGCTAAGTTCACTATCAGTTACTTGGTTATAGCTGATCTGGTTTCGACACAAATAGGCATGTGCTCTGTGTAACACCCCTAGTTTAGGAACTATCCTAAGCTGAGAATATTATATCAATCCATTCGAAAATAATCAACTATCCATTTAAAACTCAACAATACCCAAAAGAGTCAAAAATGTATTTTAACAAATCCTTAGCATCCCAACATTTATTCAAAACAAAAAT
Source organism: Rhazya stricta (assembly GCA_001752375.1). Classification (NCBI taxonomy): domain Eukaryota; kingdom Viridiplantae; phylum Streptophyta; class Magnoliopsida; order Gentianales; family Apocynaceae; genus Rhazya; species Rhazya stricta. Next base: position 2,727,677 of record MEJB01000023.1, read on the forward strand.
AGTGGAAGACTCAAGAATTTAAACCATTCAAAAAAATGTAATCACCTTATTACATAAAATAAGTTTGAAACAAGTTCCCGGGTATCATAGCTCGCCCACAAGCGACCTTCTCGCCCCACCTAGTTACATATCATCTGAAATGAAACATAAGAAAAAGAAATAAGTTAAAAAGCCCAGTAAGTAACCTCAATGCATGAATGCATCAACCTATCCCACATGTCATGAAATGTTAAGATTTCGTCTTTTAAATGAAAAACTTTCCAAACATTCCCAACATTTCCTTCAAAATTAACTCATAGTAAAACATACCATTTCCTTTCATTCATGAGCTCACTAGAGTGTAACGCTTGGCCATTAGGCTCTGCAGTAGGCCATGTTATTTGGAACTCGATTTCATTCCTACCAGTAGTACTGTAGAGTGGTTAACGTTCTTTCATCTCTTCACCTCCTCGAGGTGAATCATTACCTACCCTCCCCGAGGGTAGGGTCTGGTGCACCAGTCCCCCACACCCCATTTCCCACTCACATCCTCCATGGCTAGGTTTACACTTCTTTTCGAAAACTTTAACATTTTCAAAACTTTAACTTTTTCTTTTAAAATTCCATTTCCTAACCATTCACTTTCTAAATATGTAAATAACTCATGCCAGAAATGATATAGAATTCTAACTACATGCTCATGACATGAAATGCAAGCAACCTTATATAAAATATCGTTCGACAACAATACAAAATATGAAACATGATAACATTCCACACAATTACACACATCAACATGCAATCCCATATGTAACATATTAGAGCAACTAAAAGAGTTTAATTTCATTCGTTCATAACGTTAATGAGACGAACGGATTACTTACCCGGAGTCCTTTACGTTAATGGGTTCCTACTTAAACCGTGATGGGAACTTCTTCAACCGTTCTCAACGTAAGGCCTCAAAATGACTTAGTTGTGATTACAGAAAGAAGGTCTACTTAGTTCAATCGTCCCAACTTATGTATTATGTGTTTAATCCAAGAATGTCCTTTATAAAATTCATAAATTCATATTTAGTTCTCATATTATCAAATATCACGTTTTAAGGTTACAATTCAACTCCTTAGCTTGGGTATAAACCTAATCTATGTTCTCCTACTGATTCATTTCAAGGCATAATTATGTACAAGTCATAAATTTCAATATCATATGTTAACGTTTTCACCTTTAAGTTCACGATATCCAAATGTCTCGGGAATGGCAATAGGTCCTCGAGCTTGCGCTCAAGTGGCGCATGCAACAGCGTCTAGGCGTCGGGCGCTGGGCGACGGGCACCTGGCACTGGCACTGGCACTTGGCGCCTAGGCACCTGGGAGCTTGCTAGGTGCCTGATGCCTGATGCCTGCTGGGACTAGCACTGTTAGGACTGGCGTTAAGTGCCGATCCTACTGCTATCCCTTGTTCTTGGCCAAAAACAACTTAGCTGACTGACAATGTTTCTGGTCAACTTTCGGTGACTAGTTGATGGTAAGGGACGACCAGCGACGCAAGCCGCAAAGACAGAGAGGCAAAATGACGGCCAACTGCAAAAATTTTGGCTTCAGYTCGAAGGAAAAATCTGTTGAGCAGAGGAAGAAAAAGGGCGGCGGCAGATTCGGCGAATGGTGTCACGCAGATCCGATTGCACAGAGTAAAAATGACAACAATGGATCTGGCGAACGGTGTCACGCAGAGAAGGACTGACGACGGCGGATCTAGGGAATGGTGTCACATAGATCCGGTCTTGTAGAGAAAGAGAGACGACGACGGATCTAGCTAACGGTGTTGCGCAGATCCGGTCACGCAGAGAATGAGAGACGACGACAGATCTAGCAAACGGTATCGGTAAGATCCGGTCGCGCAGAGAAGGAGAAAGGGTGACGACAGCAGTCTGGCGAATGATCGAGTAGATCTGGTCACGCCGAGAAGGAGAGGAGGAAGATGGCTTACCAGATCTGGTAGGGGTGGATCTTCCTAGGGCGCGTCTCGCAGCGACTCGAGCAGTAAGTGATCAGCCTCAGCAATGCGTGCTGCAAGCGGCTTTCGAGCAGCGGCGTGGTCTAATACGGCAGGCCGATTGCAAGCCGTGACAAGCAGCGGCCACTTCAAGCGTCAGTARTGGAGGAAGGGAAGAGAGAAGAAGAAGCAAGGAAGGGCCGCGACAAGCGGCGTCGGGTGGGCAGAGGGGAAATGGCGGCGGCCACGGCGATGGCGGTGGTGCGTACGAGGGTGGAAGATAAAGGCTTTCTTTAGGTTTTTTCTTTTTCTTTTCCTTTCTTTTCTTTCTTTTTATTTTCTTATATATTTTCTGTTTTAAAATTTATATTTTGGGCCTAATCCAAACCCGTCTGGCCTTCCCATCCAAATCTAACCCAAAATTCATAAATTAAATATAACGGGCTTCTTTTCGATAAAAAGCCCAACTTTCAACTAACAAATAAATAGGCCCACTAGTCGAGCCTTTAACCAAACGATAACTCTTATTCGATACAAATGATATTTTCGTACTTATTAAACGTGCGATTTCAAAATATTAATCACATATAAAATTTCTAACCCTACTTRGCACACAATTTCACACAAAATCAAACAAAATTAATAAAGAAAAAATTTCAGGCATTACAATTTGTTCTGACTAGCTAACCATTTGTTAGGCTTGTCAAATTCGAAGCTCCTCTTTTATTAAAATAAAGCCCTTAACGAAATGAGTATGCATATGCAAATTATGAAAGGACAATTTTTGAATGCCAGAAGATAATGTATGGTTTGTCAAAAAAATGGCTAAGAAATCGGAACATAACCTAGAAATTGTCTACATAAATGAGACTAACACTTAAACAAAATGTGTTGATCAAACAAGTAAAAAATTCATAAATGAACGATCCAACAAAAACATCGAATTTCTAACTCAACGCAAAGTGTAGATATCCGAAAGCTGGAAAGTAAGTTGCAAATTATCTAAAAAGCTGAGTACACTGTACGAAACTAGCTAGAAATCTAAGAAAGCTATACAAAAATGTTTACAAAGCTGGAAAAATGCATAAGGGTACTATAGACAAGCATTGAATTAATGGATATAAGATGCGTAAAGCTGAAAATTTGACTTAATTGTTTTGATGCGGATTGATTTAGGGTCTTGCTTTCTTCCTTTTATAGCTAGCTAAAATGGATCTTGTTGCTTGTGTGCAAAGTAAACCATAAGCTGCTCATCCACTTCATTGCTGCACTCTTCTCTACCAGTCCACATCCTAAAATTACGCAAAGTTGATAATTAGTGGCCTGATAATTCAACTAGTTGGAAAACCTATGCTTTCAGCTTTGACTGGTTGGTTTATTTGGCTGACATGCTCCAGTTGGTAGGCAAAAATTTAGTCATTCTATTTTGAGTTTCTATCGTTCAAGAGTCTCTTCGGCTATTGGCGATCGTTTCCCAATTGATAATGCTATGAGATTTTGTTTGCTTTCAGATAACTTGTAACACCCCCAGATTTGAAAATGTCCTAGGCTGAAAATATTACATTACTCTACTCATAAAACAATCAACTACCCATTAAAACTCAACATTTATTCAAAACTGAAATCGCAAAAACCCCAAAGAATTTAAACCAAATAGAAATACTTAAAAGTAAGCGAAAACCATTCAACTGAACAATTATGTCAATACATAAAATTTATTTAGAACATGTTTCAGGGTATCATAGCTTGCCCACAAGCGACCTCCTCRCCCCATCTGGCTACACATCATCTGAAATGCAAAAAAAGGGAAAAGGAATGAACTAAAAAGCCCAGTAAGTAAACCTCATGCATGAATGCATAAACATATCCTATATGTCATGAAATTATAAAATTTTGCCTTTTAAATGAAAATTTTCTAAACATTCCCTTTTTGAAATCTCTTTACAAAACCTTCCCTTCGAAATATATAATTTGTAAAACATTCCATTCCATTTTATTTCATTCGTGAGCTCACTGAGTGTAACGCCTAGCCACTAAGCTTGCAGTGGGCCATTCTTATTTGGAACCCAATTCTATTCCTACCTGTAGAACCGCAAAGCGATTAGTATCACATTTCTTTTCCTTCCATCTTTTCACCTCCAAAGAGGTGAACATTCCATTCTTCCCTACCCTCCAAGGGAGTAGGGTCGGGTGTGCCGGTCCCCCACGCCCCATTTTTCACTCACATTTTTCGTGGCCAGATTTGCACTCCTTTCCAAAAACTTTAATATTTTCATTTAAAATTTTCTTTCCTAAACCATTCACTTTCTAAATGTGTGAATGGCTCATGCCAGAAGTGATGTAGAACACTAACTACATGCCCATGACATGAAATGCATACAACTGTATATAACATATCATTCGACATAAAAATAGTACAGGATATGAAACACATGAAACGTTCCACACAATTTACACACCTCAATATACAATCCCATACACAACATATTAAATTATCTAAAAGAATTCAATTACATCTATTCACAAGCATTAATGAGATGTGATAATTTACATATATAGAACTCAGATTTAATAACAATCACACATATACGTTAATGAGAATGTGAGAGTTTACTTAGATAGAACTCAGACACAATRCACATTCAATTCACGTAAGAGCAATTATAACCACAACACATATATGTTTATGAGAATGTGAGAATTCACCTACCCAAAGTGCTTTACGTTAAAGGTTTCTTATTTGAATTGTGAAATGAAATCCTTCGACCTTTCTCAACGTTAAGGCACTCAAACCAACCTATTTGTGATTATAGAAAGAAAGTTTATTTAGTTCGATCGTCCCAACTTAGATATTCAAGGTTTATTCCAACAATGTCATTTGACAATTATTAATCCATACTTAGTTCCCACATTACTAATTATCACATCCTTTTAAGGTTACAATTTAAACTCCTTAGCTCGGGTATTAAACTTAATCTACGTTCTTTCACAATTTTACTTTAGGATATATTTTCATATGTTATAAATTTCAATATCAAATATTAATGTTTTCACCTTTTAAAGTCCACAAAGTCCAAGTATCTCRGGAATGGTATTTGGTTCTCGAGCATGTGCTCAAGCGGCGCGTGCAATAGTCTTGGAGTCTGGCCATCTGGGCGCTTGGGCGCCTAGTGCTTGCTATTTCTAGAAGCTGGCAAACAGACGAGCAACTCCACCCCAGAAGACATTTGGTCAAGTCACAGAGCAATGCCGACGGCGATTAACAAGCAAGATGATAGCGAGCAGACACGAGGGGGGAGAGATCGGACTTGTAAGTCAAGGCCCAAACAGACGAGGTCTCCCTGTTCTGGTCGAAGCCGACAAGTTGGAAGCACCCCGTCGAGCGGTGATCTCCAACACCAGTGCTCGTCCGGTCACACAGAGGTCACGCAACAACGAGCAGCAAGGCAATGACTGAGGCGGTAGCAACAAGGACCAGCAAGCTTCAATTTTGGGCAGCAAATATTTATGAGGGCAACATGCAGGTCCGATGTCCAAAYCGAGCCGCGAGGGAAGATCCAAATCTGTACGACGGCTCTGGAAATTCTGACGGCGAAGCTGCATCGGGTAGGAGGAAGAGGAGAGAAGAAGAAACGTAGTGAGTGCCACGAGGGTTAACAGCAATGATAATAGAGGATGGCGGTAGCTAAGGGAGGAAAAAGGCGGTGAGAGCAACAGGATTTCTAGGAGTGAGGGCAGCGGCGGGTGGGTTAGGGTTTCCTAGGAGTGTGCAGCGACGGCACAATAAGAAAGAAGAAGAAGAGGATTCTAGGGTTTTTTTTTTTTTTTTAAATTGTGTCGTAACCCAAATTCTTCGGGCCTTCCCATCCATATTTAACTCAAATCCTTAAATTAAATTCAACGGGCTTTTCTTTCGATAAAAATATAGTTTTCCACAGAAAAATGAATAAGCCCAACAAGTCGAGCCTCTAACCATCCAACGGCCCTAATTCGACAAACACGAATATTTCGCACTTATTAACGTACAATTAAAACATTAACCACATAGAATTTTATCGAACCCTGGTTGGCTCACATATTCGCACGATCAAATAAAAATCCATAAAAGGAATCTCGAGTATTACATAACTAGTAGGCCACCTTGCTTAGCTTTCTCCTTGTTTAGCCATTTAGGTTAGCTGATATTCGGTGTCAACACATTCCTCCCAAATCCTTGTCGTATTGGCTGGATAAACAATAGGCAAGATAAGGTGAGGATTGTTGATCCTCAACCTTCTGATGCCTCGTCTAAAGCATTTTTCTGTTATCGGCTCTTACGATTTACAATGATTAAATTCTAGTCGATTCTTCTTATCCTTATCATGATTACCAACTTGTACTTTGAAGTTCTTTTTCAAACCTGTCATCTCCTTAGGTGGCAAAAATGACTCCTTAGGGTTTTTGAGTTTACTTGGACTGCATTGCCTTTTCCTCTTCTATTASGAAATTTCTATCTTTTACTGCGATTCCTTACATTCTCCAATGTCTTCCTCTGATCCCCTTTTCATAGAAACTCAKGGCTTCAAGTGATAGTGAAAATGATAGTCAAATTGATTCTCTTCCAAGTACTAATGATCGTAGTTTGATTTGTTATGACACCAATAAGAGACCTTCAAGCATGGCCCATCTTTGCTTCGCTCCATCATCAATAAGAAACTTCTCGTGTTTATGAAACCTCAAAGCTTTGACATTTCTTTGAACCACCCGGAGTGGACTCTGGCTCATTAGCCCAAGAACCTGTATTCCTAGCCAACCTATTACCTATTATGATGACTGGCTTTGAAGGATTACCGCTCATTAGGTGATACCTAAAGAGATTGGGGAATTTATCATACAATATAACTTTCTTCAAATATTAGCTTAATAAAAACCTTCTCATAGTTGTGATCCCTTTCTGGTTGATGGCTATTAATGGTTTTGTGTTTCCTCTCGTTATGTTGTCTCCAATGCTTTTGGATATCACTACACTACACCACTTGCCTATTAGTGGCTGCCGTACGAAATTAGATCAATTATCATACTAATGAAGGGGTAAGAGAAAAGTTCCACAAACAAGTATTTTGTATACTTTTGCAAATAATTCATGGTTCATTGGATAAAAGAAAGCTTGTAATCTTTTCAAGTCTCCACTATGAAAATAAGCACGAATTACCAGAAAATTGCATTCCCACAAGGAAACCACATGCAAATTTTTGCTCTTAACATCTGGAGCTTGAAAGCCTGAGATTGCTCACCTTCAATTGAATAAATTTTGCATATAGAGAAGTGAACATGTTCTTCTTCTCCTTCTTCTGGTTTCTTCTTCTTTCTCTTTTTATTTTTTTAATTTTTAAAAATTTTTTAACTCTCAGAATGCACAAACAAAAAGAAGAATTAAGTGTACGACTGTTCAAAAGTAAAGTGAAGGTTTTTTTATTCTATTCTTTTCCATTGACCTTGGGCCATGTTAGGCCCAAAATTGGTTGAGGTGCTTTTGCATATCACTACACKACTCAGCCTACCTGTTAATGGCTACTATACGAAATTAGATCAATTATCATACTAACGAAGGGGTAAAAGAAAAGGTCCGCAAACAAGTATTTTGTATGCTTTTGCAAATAATTCATGTTCATTGCATAAAAGAAAGCCTGTAATTTTTTTTAAAAAAAATCTCCACAACACATGAAAATGAGCACGAATTACTAGAAATTTGCATTCCCACAAGGAACCACATTTTACTCTTAACATCTAGACTCGAAAGCTTGAGATTACTCACAATCAATTGAATAAATTTTGCAAATAGAGAAGTAAAYAATTCTTCTTCTCCTTCTTCTGGCTTCTTCTTCTTTCTTCTTTTTTATTTTTTAATTTTTAAATTTTTAAATTTTTTTAACTCCCATAATGCACAAAAAAAGAAAAAATGAAGTGTACGATTGTTAAGCCCAAAATGGTTGAGGTCTTAAAAATTTCCTTTGGTCTAAAACAACAATAGCAAATTTAATGTAGGGCTTTAAGATTTTATGTCAAAGAGTGGGCTTTAATAGGTTATACCCAAAATTATATAGTTTACCTAGGATGAAAGTTCTTTCCAACATAACTTAGTTCACCCAAGTAGATATAAATTTTGAATTAAATAAAAGTAATAGAATTTCATTAATTAGATAATTCGCATAAATTTTAGTTTTTGCATTTCTAATTGGCACATTGGTTGTTATGACATCCAAGTCCTTCCACTGCAAAATAAATAAGAACATAAATGAAAAAAGTGATAAATTAAATAATTAATTATGGTGTAAATGATATAATTATGCATAATTGTAAGAGTATGAAACTTGAAAGGCGATACTATAATACCTTAGCTATAAAATATTTCATCCTTGTAATTGGAACTCATTGAAAAGGTGTGGATACTTGGTGCATATCTTGACCTCGCGCTCCCTAGTAGCTTATTCAATTCCATGATTCCTCCAAAGAACCTGACTAATGCTATTGTCTTGCTCCTCAACTTCTTTTCTACCTTTTCTAGGATTCTCACTGGTGACTCTTCATAAGCTAAGTTCACGTGAAGGTCCAACAACTCATAGCTAAGGATGTGACAGTGGTTTGGAACATACTTCCTTAGCATGGAGATGTGAAACATTATCTTGCACCCGTGATAGAGTCGGCAGTAATGCAATTTGATAGGCTAAGTCGCCCACCTTTTCCAGAATCTCAAAGGGTTCGATGAAATAGGGCTCAACTTCCTTTCTTCTTAGATCTCGCAACTCCTTTCATATGTGCCACTTTTAAAAAGACTTTTTCACCACCATACATTCTAAAAAGTCTCCTTCTTTTATCAACCTAACTTTTCCATTTCCTCTGAGTTGTTTTCATCCGCTGGCAAATTTTTTCAACTGCCTCAACTGTTTGTTGTACTACCTCTAGGCCCAGTAACTTTCTCTCTCCAATCACGTCCTAGTGAAATGGTGATCTAAAGTGCCTCATAAATGGCTATAACAATAGTAGTCTGGTGACTATTTTTCTAAGAGAACTCCACCAAGGAGGGAATTCATCCCAAGTGCCTCGACAGTTAATAATACAAACTCTCAACATATCTTTAAGGATTTGAATCGTTCTCATTGACCGTTCATCTGTCTTTTGGATGAAAAAAGATACTAAACCTTAATTGTGTACCCACAACTTTATGTAGAGTCTTCCAAATCAAGAAGTAAATCTCATATTGCGATTATAAAAAATGAATAATGGAATCTCATGAAGTCTAACAATTTTCGCCACATGCAACTCGCTATACTTCTCCATCTTATAAGTAGCCTTTACTTGTAGAAAGTGTGTTGACTTAGTAAGAGGTTGCAAAAGGCCCAAATGGAATTATAACTCGTTTCATCCTAGGTGATCCAACAATGAAATCTATGATGACTTGTTCCCCTTTCCACTCTATAATCATAAGAGGTTGCAGAAGGCTTAGGAGTCATTGGTGTTCAGCCTTAACATGCTGGCAAGTAAGACAATGTTTAACAAAATTTGCTACATCACGGCTCTTGCCAACCCACCAAAAATGTTTTATCGAGTCTCTAAACATCTTCGTACTTCCAGGATGAATCGAATAAGGGGTATTATGAGCTTCCCTTAAAAAGAATCTCTTTCTATCACCGTTTATCACTAGGGACAACAAGTCTGTCATCATACCAAAGAGCACTATCTGGTGATAATGAAATCCAAATGCTTTCAATCAACAACTTCAGCTAGCCAATTTAATACTCGAAGGTCTTCAATTTGCAAAGTTTTTATCTTTTCAAGAAGAGTTGGCTCAAGTGTCATGTTTGCGAGATAGCCTGATTTTCCTTAAGGAACAATATCCAACTCGAGCTTTTAAATATCCACCAACAATGATATATGAAAACTTGCAAAATTGGCCATTAACMAATGGTTCTTTCTACTAAGCACGTCAACAACCACATTAGCCTTGCCAGGATGATAGTTTATCATGCAATCATAATATTTCGCAAGCTCCACCCATCGAGCTGTCTCATGTTCAATTCGTTTTGATTGAAGAAATATTTGAGACTTTTATAGTTGGTGTAAATCTCCCATCTAGCCCCATAAAGATTGTGTCTCGAAATCTTTAATGCAAAGACAACAACAGCCAACTCCAGATCATGATTCAGATAATTCTCCTCATACTATTTCAGTTGCTTTGAGGCATAAGCAATTACTTTACCCTGTTACCTCGAAACTAACCTCAACCCTTTCTTTGAAACATCATCATAGATGACAAACCCCTCACTACCCTATGAGATTGTTAAGATTGGAGCAATCATTAATTCTTTCTTCAACTCCTTGGAGCTGTACTCGCAATCTGGATTCTGTTGAAATTTCATGTTCTTACTAGTCAATTGGGTCATAGGTGATGTAATTTTTGGAAATCCTTCGACAAACCTCCGATAATAACCAGCTAACTCTCAATCCTTTGCCTTTGATGATGAATGTCATAAAGCTTTCAAGAAATTAAAAGATGCACTTGTTTTAGAATCTATCATTATGGCTCCTAATTGGTCTTCACTACCCAAAGTGATGTGTGATGCTAGCGGCCATGCTGTAGGAGCAGTGTTAGGGCAAAGGAAGTGAAAGTTGTTTCACCCTATCTACTATGGAAGCAAAACTCTCAATGAGGCACTAATGTATTACATAACAACTGAGAAGGAATTGCTTCTTGTAATATTTATATTCGACAAGTTCAGGGCATACTTAGTCAGAACCAAGGTCGCAATGTTCACTAATCATATACCAATCATGTATCTCATTAAAAATAAAGATGCAAAGCCAAGACTTATTCGATGCGTACTATTGCTACAAGAATTTGACTTATAGATCAAAGATAGAAAAGGAACAGAGAATCAGGTAGCAAACTACCTATCTAGATTGGAGAATGTAGGAGATCCAAACCCTTAAGTGCAAATCAAAGAAAATTTCTAGATGAGCAAGTACATATGGTAAGCAATGTTGCAACACTATGGTACATAGACATTGTATACTTTTTAGCAGTTGATATAACCCCTCTTGATTTAAGTAGGCAACAATTGAGAAATTTTTTTCATGAAGTTAAATTCTATTTTTCGAATGAACCATTCCTTTATAAGCAATATGCAGATCAAATTATGAGAACATGTGTAGCAGAYGAAAAAATCCCAAAGATGCTTCATCACTGTCATGCTTCAACATATGGAGGACATTTTGGAGGAACTAGAACATCATCAAAAGGGCTTCAAGCTAGGTGTTGTTGGCCCACTCTTTTTAAGGATGCTAATGGCATTGTTAAATCCATTATTGGTACCAAAGAGTAGGGAACATCTAAGAAAGGCATGAGATGGCACTAAACAACATYTGGAGGTTGAATTTTTTATGTATGGGGTATAAATTTCATGGCACCATTAGCCCTATCTTTTGGAAACACTTACACTCTTATTGCAGTTTACTATGTATTGGAAACAGTTACATTCTGATTGTGATTGACTATGTATCCAAATGGATCATAGCTTGAGCATTGCCCTCAAATGATGTCAAAGTGGTTGTCAAATTCGTCCAAGAGAACATTTTCACAAGATTTGACACACCTCGAGAAAATAATTAGCAGTGAAGGAACACATTTTTGTAACAAGATGATTGAGAACGTTTTGGCCAAGTAAGAGGTGAGGCACAAGATTGCTACAGCATACTAACCCCTAACAAACGTGCTGGCATAGATGTCTAATAGAAAAATCAAGAAGATATTGGAGAAAATGGTGAGTCCAAATACGCGATATTGGTCATTACAATTAGACGATGCACTATAGGCTTATCAAACAATACACGAGACACCTTTGGGAATGTTAACTTTCTGACTAGTCTATGGTAAGACATGCCTCACACCATCATAGCTGGAGCATAAAGCATTCTGGGCAGTCAAGACCTTGAATTGGGACCATCAAACGACAAAACAAAAAATAATGCTACAGCTTATGTTTTATTGCTTATCTATCACCGTCTTTGTCATGTTAAAGCACCACCATATAACTTTATTCTTGTCAATATGTAAAATTGTAGAATTCATGTGCTTTTATTGATTAAATGCCCTATTTTATAGGAAAGTAATTCTACAATTGAAATATTGTGTTACTTAAATGAGAAGAGGAAAGGTCAAAGTCAACAGCAAAGTCAACGACGAATGCTCTACCATTATCGGCAATACTAGCAGMTGTAAGGAAGAGGACATATGTAAAGGGAAAGCAAAAGCCAATGGGGTGCTGCAACATGGAATCCACTACCAAATGAAAACTTAAAGCTTAAAGCAACAAGTGGACAAGTACCAATGGGAAAATGAAACGTGTCTCACTTTAGGGCAAGACTTTCCTAAAGCTTCCAAGAGAATGAACTAAGAGATATAATCTTTTAGACACAACACAGACATACAAGGAGTAGCAGCCACTAGAAATTAGAATGAAGAAATTGGGGAAAAGGAAAGAAAGGCCATTGGTCAAAGGAGAAAAAGAAGAACTAAGAGTTCTTCACCAAAGGGGCCAAGACTCTACTTTTAGGCTTTGTTTCTTTATATCTTCATTTTATCCTTCTAAGATGCTAAATATTGAATGCTTTAACTTTAGTCCCTTTAAGAGCATGAGCTAAAATTTTAAAGTTGGGGTTCTTGATGACCTATGTACTTAATGGTTTAAGAAATGTTATATGCAAAGTGTACTTATCTTAAAACTTTATTCAAGAGTATTTATTGCTATTCCTTAACTATTTATTGATCATTTATGGTGACTGTGTGAGCTACTTGAAGGTTGGAAAACATTAAAGTAGTAGAACACTTGATGGATATGAGTTTGGGAGTTTTCGGACTATTTATGAACACCATAGGAATATATGTTTATCTCATAAGGCCTAAGAGACATAATCTTGATCGAGTTTTTTAAATTAGGTAATTAATCTCGGAATGGTAAACAACCTAGTGGAATAGAAATAATGAGCAACAAATCGGAAGGCCGAGGTCGAAATATGTCTCGATTTGCATGCAATTGTAATACACTTTGTTGTAGTGATAGTGCTGTATTAGGAATGCTGTAGTAGTTCTATATATTTCACGACCAATAGTACTTAGGAGATTCATTAATCCTAACTCCAGTTTATACTCCCATCTTTTGAGAAGCTATTAATGCTTTTGTCACCAGTTTTTAGTATCCTCTCACCTTAGATGATTTGAGATTATTTTAGTAACAATTAATCCAAACCCAACAATTGATTTTATTAGAAGTTCTGTGCTGCCATTTTTACTCATTCAATCCTTGTGAGAACGATATCTTACTCACTTACTATTACTTGTGGACCATATATACTTGCACGTTTGAAGCTAATTGCCTAATTGCAATTATGTCTATCAAGCAACCCATAACTGGCTAAATTTCCTTTTTAAGTTCATCTTTTATGTAGTTTAATTTGTTACCCGATTTGCTTGCTTTGAGTACTTTAGTTTGTTTTGCAGTATTTTGGTTTGTTTATTTGAGATTGTGTGATTTATGTTTTTAGGCATATGGATGCTCAATGTTTGATGGAACAATTAGTTATTTTCTTAGTTTGGTTTACTTTTATGTTTTTAATTTTTGTTTTTAGATTTTAAGTTTGATGCTATATCTATTTTGGTTATGGAAAGCTTTGAATCTGAATATATTTGCTTTGACAAGTATATAAGTCTATGGCCCAAAAAGGGGGAAAAAAATTAAATGGCTAATGTAGTTAAAAATGGCTAAAGATGATAATTGAGCTTAACCTATTGATGATCATGTTGTTGCCTAGATAATTTTCATGTTGTTGAGAATGCTGAAGTATGGAATGTAAGCTGGGCACTTAGACATCTTAGGTAAACTTGGTGAAATAAAATGTTCTTGAAAAATCTTTGACACAAAACTAACTAGGTTTAAGTGGATTTTGGGCAGTATTAAGAGAGGCTTAAGATTGACCTTGAAAATCTCATTAAAAAGGAATTAGGAAACTTAACTTGGTTGGTGAATAGGAAACCTTATATTGCTATGCAAAATGATAAGTTTCGAGGAAGCCTTGTGGGAAAAGATTGTGGAAAATTTAGAAACTTACTCGTTTGCCCTTGAGTAGCTGAGTAACCAAGAACCTTCGTCACAAAATGGCTGATTTTCATATCAAAAGGTGAATAGAGGCATGAGTATGCTACATCATATGTAGAAATATGCTCCAATAGCCCTGAACTATGATTCTTAATCGGGTGCCTTCATCACGAAATGTTGGCTTTCGTGTCAAAATGCTAGAAGGACATGAAGGGTGGTAGTGGAAAAAGAGGAAAAATAATTGGCAAAGCAACAAATGYTGCAGCATGAAGAAGAGCTCCCCTAGCACCAAGGGAAGTAATCATGTTTAATTGCCTTTTTAACTGCCTAAGTTTTGAGTCCTTGTTTCTGCAAATTGAGAATTGAGATGTCAATTTTTGAGTCACTTATTGAGTTCTATGATCAAGAGTTAAGGGACCTTGCATAACCTGAATTTTGCTTGCTATAGTTTATTGCGCACACATTCACTTCTCAAGAATGCTGGATACACTTAGTAAACTTGTGATGTCTAGGATGTTGCAAGTAGATGCCAATTGCAGCTAGAAAATCTTGTTGGGGCAAAGATTCTGAAGGTTAAGAGGGTCATTAATGCAACAACATGTTTCTCTATGCCATTACTCAAGGACTAGCAATCTTTTAAGTTTGGAGTGTGATAAATGTTTGATGCTATTTTTGTATCACATTTTGTGGCGACCCGTCCCCCAGGTATGACTAGGGCAAACATGCATCGTCACCTATTTCTCGACAGTCAATACTAACTCAAACAATCAGTAAAAACTAAATTGAAAGCATAAACTTAAATGCATACCACAACCATAATACAATCCTTAGGGATTACATATCTAATATAACAAAAGGGCTAAGTATATTAAGAACTTCAAGAATATAATTCAATCATAATGTCTACAATAACACTCCAATAACAACTTGCAAAATAGTCATTACTTGTTATTAAGAACATGAGAAAACTATGAGCGAAGCTCAGTGAGTCCCGCGTGTATGCAATGTGATTTTTATGTCAAGAATATGATTTAAGTAACATGGCTAAAAGTGTTGTCAGAAATAGTTCGAGTATCAAGTATCAATAAACAAGTTCCAATAAAAATTGTACTTCTAAAACCTACATTTAGTAAAAGCATGTCAAGGGTGAACAAGAGTTCTATGATAAAAACTTGCCAGCTTTCAATAACAGCAACTTATTTCACAATCTTTACTATAGAGATAAAACTCATACGGAGTTGATAATACTAGCCTCACCTCATAATGACGCATGCGATTTCAACCTTACCTCTTAGTCAAGCAAGAGTACGCGCTAGCTGGGTAACAAGGAGTCGCCCGTCGCCAGGTTAACCTCCTAACCATGGGTATGACCATCCATAATTAGTCATGGGTACCTAATGAAGCGACCAACAACCTGATGCGTTCCTAGTCCACCACAGGCCACTCTAGACTTTGATCAAGTTTTGGCTAACTCTAATACTAACATCGGGGAAACTCAAGAGGTCCTCGCACTGGGGACCAGCCAAGCACAATACTTTACCTACTAGACTAGTTATTAAGAATTACAGATGGAGTACTCCATCCAGTCCATTAATTCTCAAACAAGCAAGAAAAAGCTCAATGCATTTCCATCAATACCAATTTCATGGACAACAATAAAATAACTTCTCAAAGCCACAAAGACAATGTTGTCCATAGCATGTCAAGTATGCTCTTTTCATAAGGCAAATCAATGCACATTTTCCAAGATTCAAGCAAGTAAAAATAGATTTATCTGAAATCATGATATCATTCTTCAAATGCTCAATAAATCAATAATTCTGAGAAAATCATTTGCAAATAGCTTTAAAGCAAACCCACAAAAGCATTTAGCGGAAAACGATTTTAAAGGAGACTCACCATTGGGCACCTTTTCCTAGGTGMGCAGCTAATGCTCCGATCCTAGATCAAGTATTAAACATATCCTTAATTAAGTCACTAACAAGTTCTTACACTCCATTACTATAAAGTAGAGCTAGCTAAAATAAAATTCTAATATGATCCTAATGAATCCATTGTCGCATTTCCTCGGGCTTAATCGATGATAGAAGTAAAGATAATTTCAAATTCAAGTTTTGAGTTATTTATCAAGAAGATTTCAGTAACAAAGATACCCTAACTTCTCAAGGAGATTATGTCTAGGAGTTTTTTGAATTATATGGATTTATTATAAAGCATAGAAACTCAACAAAAATGGTTAATGGTTTAATCTTCCAAAAATTGGCAGCATTGAGTATTTTATCAGATATCAAGTTATAGACTGAATTTTCTTATGAAATTTATGGTAAAATGATCTAAAAACAAATATGTTTCTAACCATATACAGAACTCTCAATTTGGGGTTGAGGTCATACCTTAATAAAGCTAAAATAGATAKSGTTAATACAATCGGACCATAACTRACCAATGTTAAGTTTCAAGCTTATATCTCGGGTTAGACTAGGAAAATTCTAATGCAGTTGGTGGTATTATATTCCTASACAACAAGGATTACAACCATGTAAATTTTAGTACCTAAAGATGCGTGGTTAAATACCAGATTTCATCACAATAGTCGTTTGTAGCAGGAAAATGCTAAACTGACAAGATCTAGGTAATTTGATCATATCTTAAGTTCTAGTATTCAAAATTGAGTGAAATCAGTCTTAAAATTCTCTCAAGACAACATAAGTTTCATCCATATATCATACTCATAATTTAGACATATGGACAGGTAAAAAACAACACGAATGAGTAAGGTAAAACTTACACAAGCTAATCTAGCAACCATTTTTTGTTTTGTCCATATCTTACCATTTAGAAAAGCTATTATCACCACTTACCCTTGTTTTAATCCTAACAATTAGGTCTATAATATACTATAATCTAGTCTTATCTAGAGTTTGTTATAGGGTAAATGTCCACCAAAACAGGGTAAGAAATCATGATTATACCAAAATTCTAGTAAGCATTATCTTAGTTTTGTTACATAGATCACTAACCATAATCACAATCAGACATACTACTTTTCACCAATTAGAAATATATTAATAACCTCAAATTTGTAGAAATGCATCCAATGCCGAAAAGCCACAATTATAGACACACGAAATGCCACTTTGAACTAAAATTTAAAAGCAATAACAAACTCAAATAACTATCAAAGCATTGTACTATCTGTAATATCCAAGACATTATTTCTTACTTTCACGAATTTTATATGATCATAAAATTTATATGCCAATTTACTGATTTATTTATTATCATGAAATTTTAGTGTTTTGATTATTTTGCAACGAAAGGACTTGAAGACCCTAATGTTAGATGTGCCAATTAGAATTTAATAAATTATCTCTATTATTATTTTTTATTTGTACATTAATGTCAGAGTAAGTTTATTTAAATATGAAATTTACTATTCTAATTGAATTARAATTTTAATTAATTAAATTAGACTCAACCCGTTAAAACCCATTCATTTTTAATTTGAAACTTAAACTAATTTAATATCGAATTAAATTAAAAGATGAGATTAATTCAAAAGTACTTTTTTTATATAATATATCAAACAAAATTCCATTGGTCTAATTTGGGGTACTTAGGTTTTGGCCCAAAGAAAAGCTTGTAGACTTTAATTTGTATTAGGCTTGGAGTTATGGGATAAGTAGGCCCAAAAGAATTTTGATTATGGCCCAAGCTTAATTAAAAAAGAAAGGAAAAGAAAAGAATTGGGAAATTAGGATTTCACGGAAAAAAAAAAAAAGAAAAAGGAAACCTAAGATCTGGAAAACCTGGCGCCGCACCCTCTCTTCTCCCAAAACCCTCCTGCGACCACCACCCCTCTCTTCCCTGCCCGTCGCCGCACCACCGTCCAGTCTACTCTTGCGACGCTATTAGTTCAACCTCTTCCCGAACCGCTCTGCAGCGACTAGAGATCGGTTCGCCGTCGGGGTTCGAGATCGAGGCAGCTGCACCAGAGATTTGTAGTCGCTGACCATCTGCCTTTTGCCCAGATTCGAGCTCAATCAGTCTTGCCAAGATCCGTTCTCAACCAGATCCGGAGCTTGCTGGTCTTGCCTCTGCCTGACTGGAGCTCCTCAGCCGCCGATTGTGCTGCCTGAGAGTCATCATCGCCGCTCGTCGCTATGTGGTCACTGCGCGACCGAACGCTCACTAGCCCTGGAGATCGCTGCTGACTGCACCATTAGAGGCAGCGCTACGCATTGTCTGTCCAACTCTGCTCAAAATGTTTCTTGCTAGATTTGTGCTTATCGCGTACTGGCTCGAACAGTTGACAGTTTGCCCCGAGTTATCGACGGAACTCGTTGATAGAGCACAAATTGATCGCCGGAACAGTTTGCCTAAGGCTTCCCAAGCAACCAGGCGCAGTGCATTGTCGGTTGCACGCTTTGCTTGTTCGCACGCCCAGGGCGCAATGTGGCTCCGTATAATACACTTCGGATTTGTCAGATTAAAAATGAAACCATTGTTTCTTCAATTTTATTAATCAAATGATTTATAATAATTGCATTCAATATTGATGATTGTAGAAAACACAGATTTTGCTTATAATGATTTAATATTTTATTTAAATTAGTACGGGAGTATGTTTTAGGAATGTAATGTGAATATGTTGGATTGAATTTGTGAGAATATTGTCTATTACATATTAGGACATTGATTCTGTTGTTATTAAATGAACATGAATTTTATTATCATGATGCATCTTCCTTAGGGAAAGTTTGCATGTTAATGGTATGGATAGGGAAAATGAGTTAAAAGATAATGTCCGGAAATGAAATTTTAAACGAAAATGAATTCTAAAAGTTAGGAAATGAGAAAGGGGTGTAAGCCTAAGCCATGAAAGGTGTGACTGGAAAATGGGGTACGGGTGGGAAATGGGGTGCACGGGACCGG
>MEJB01000023.1:2746931-2843937 GCA_001752375.1 Rhazya stricta
GTCGCTTTCGTGTAGGCTTGATAAACCTGAGTGTCTTGTTTTGAAATAAATTCTTGTTGAATAATGGGAGTCGTTTCATATAAAAATATTTATTCATGTATTTATTCATTTATTTGCTTATTCGTCCATTGATTTATTCTTTCAAATTATCTCTGAGTTGTAATTTAAAATAAATTCTTGTTGAATAATGAGAGTTGTTTCATATAAAAATATTTATTCATGTATTCATTCATTTATTTGCTTATTCGTCCATTGATTTATTCTTTCAAATTATCTCTGAGTTGTAATTTAAAAGAGTATTTTCTTGGTTGATGAGGTTTGGAGTTGTTGGGGATTTGAGGTATTTATTTTCTATAAGATGGATTTTAAAATTGTGGTCGAGTGTTGTTTTCTACTTGCGAACTGGGGAAAAATATTGATATTATAGAGGAAATTTTGTCGAAATTTTTATAAACCTTTTATATTAAAATATTCAAATTCTTATTTTCTTCAGTTTTTCACAATATATGAGTGAGTAAAGTTGTAGCATTCCTTGGTTATGATAGTTTCTAACATGGGGTATTACACAATCCTTACTCAAAACAATAGCATAAATCAAATCTTATAGACCTTGCATGCATAATTTTCTAACATATATTTACGCATGAATTTCTAGAGGCATGAGTAGGAATTTCTAGCCTAGAAAAGTAGAGGAAACATAGGTTCTTTGATGAAGTTCACCAACACTCTTGCAAACAATTTGTTACAGAGAACAAGAATGGGAGGAAGTTTGGCAACAAATCAGTTCGGGAAGTAGGAGAGGAAAGGAAATAAAGCACTAAAAACTAGAGTAAAACTTACCTAATCTTGCAGAAGAGAAGCTGCCGGAGAACGAAGAGAAGATGATGGCTAACCGGTGGCCCTTGGTGAGAAGTGTGTGTATGTGTGAGAGCCAAGAGAACTAGAAAGTATTGGACAGAATTTTGTTAAGGAAATGAAATGGGGTAGTGTCTGCTAAGGGAGTGGGGGAGTAGCCGGCTAGTTGAGTTAATATATATAGTAAATAGGAGTCTTGGAGAGGTAGATTATTTGTCTTCAAGAAAAAGGAAAAATACTTGGAGATCAAGAAGCAAATAAGGCTTCTATAGGAAGCCTTTTTGGGTCGATGAACTTAAGAGAAGAAATGAGTGAAATCATTAGGGTGAAATAGGAAAAACAAATAAAAATTTGGATAAAAATGTTATGAACAAAAATTCAATTAAAAGAGGACAAAACATATGCATGCAAATTTGGACTATAGCTAAAACAAGAAGACAAATGACATGCAAAATCATAAGGAATAGGGAGAGAGAATTGGGAAGAGCTAAGAATCAAGAGATGAAAATTTGAATTTAAAGAATAACAAGACAAGAGTCTTGCATGCATTAATTGGTGTCATATGTAAAGCAGGGCATCTAGACAAATTGAAACAGACAAAAGAGAGCATGCAATTGAAGAGAAATGGCAACCATGCATACGTGGGAATAAAGGTGCCAATATGAAATCAAAATTGGGCTTTCCAATTGTAGAATTTTGGTCAAACTAGGGATCAAAATTAAGAATGGAATTTTATCAAAAATCGGACAGAGTTTGAAATAGAATTTTCTGTTTGGCAAAGAAAATGCCCGAATGCATTATCATCTATTCTAGTCTAATCTAATTTACCTATTTGTTCTTATAAATTACTAGCCAATTCTAAATATTCTAATTTATCTYGCATGGCACCTATAATCTCATAAATGAGTATTCCTAGGATCACAACCTAAGAAATATTCGGGTCATTACATCATCCCCTACTCATCCCCTATTAATGGAAATTTCTTCTCCAAAATTGTTTCATACCTGAGAATAATTTTGGATATTTCTGCTTCATAAATTCCTCAATTTCCAATGTAGATTCCTCAATGCCGTGATGGTTCCATTGAACTTTAATGAGGCGAATTTCCTTGTTTCGGAGCTTTTTGGTGTTCCTTTCTTGTATCTTAATAGGTCTTTTCTTATAGGTCAAATTATGTTGCAACTCAATTTCTTCAACGTTCAAGATATGATTTGGTGCAGGATAGTATTTCTTGAGGTGCAATACGTGGAACAAGTCATGTATTCCAACTAACTTTTGCAAGGCTATTCTGTAAGCCACTTTTGCCACATTTTCTAGTATCTCGAACGGTCCAAGTATCTAGACTCAATTTGCCTCCTCTCAGATACTTAAATATTCCTGAGTGAGGTCTCAATTACAAAACTTTATCACCAATTTTAAACACCACATCTCACCTCCACTTGTCGGTATGACTTTTCTACCAGCTCTGGGCGGCTAATAATCTATCTCGGATTAATTTCATCTTTTGGCATGCTTCCTTCATATCTAGTAATAGGTTATCTTTCTAGATTCTCCTTTCTCAAATTTCATCCTAAGCAATCACTAATCAAAATTTTATCCCATAAAGGGCCTCTAAGGGGCCATTCCAATAAATGACTATTAGTTGTTATTGCAGGCGAACTCTAAATAAGCGAAGTTGTCTACCTACTTATTCCTAAAATCCATGACACATGCTCATAGCATGTCTTCTAGTATTTTGATGGTTTTTTCAGACTGCTTGTCTATCTAGGGATGAGCTRTTGTACTGAAGTTTAATTGTGTTATGGATTGTTATGTTCAAATAACATGATAATTTGATTGATATGAAAACCTAGATTTAGATATTGAATGATTGTCTTTATACTAAGTGTTGATTTAATCATGAATTTCATGGTTTGATTGATTAACTTGTGCATCAAGTTTGTTATTGAGAAAGGCATGAAATGTGTATATATAGTAATGATTGAGTGCTTAGCCAATGACTTCAAGTACTAGTTCAGCAGGCAAAGTATTGTGTTTGGCTAGTCCTTAATGCGAGGAACTCTTGAGCAACCTGAATGATAATATTTCGGGAGTTGTCAAATGGCTAAACAGTGGACCATACCGATGGARAGATGAGATCATATTGGGTGGAAGGTTTAGTCATATGGTATTCGAGGTAATTGTTGGACAGTCGTACCCCTGATTAGGATATTTAACCAAGGGGACGAGTGACTCCTATAGCCATGGCTAGCCGTGTGACGACCCTACCTTAGCTTTAGGTGTCACTAGGGCTTTACTGTCGTCGCTTGTTTCTTGACAGTCAATGCAGTTGAATATTTGGAGCATCTAAAATCATAAATAGACTATGAACGTCTTATTAAGTACATAATCTTATGATATTTATTCCCCAAATACAAAAAGTTAAACTTCGTAGTACAATCCTCAAAATATGATAATACAACTCTCAGATGACAGTACAAACATTCTAACGATTAGAAATCTCTAGGTATCACCAAATTTATATACGATGTAATTCCTCTAGGTCCGAAATCACTCGACATATCTAAGCATATACACCTATCACAAACACGTGAAAATTAAGTAAGCTGGACTTAGTGAGTTTCATATTTGTGTGATACTGTGCAATTTTAGTAGAAAATATTGAAAAGTTATGGTACTTTGGTTCGATTAAAAAAAGATCAAATCATTATTAATCAACAAATATGTAATACCCAAGATTTCTTTTTATGGATTTTTTGTTTGATCGTATGAAATTGTGTGCCAACTAGGGTTGGAGATGTTCTATGTGATTATTATTTTGAACTGCACGTTTAATAAGTACAAAAATATTATGTTTGTCGAATTAGAGTCCTTGGTTGGTTAGAGGCTCGACTAGTAGGCCTATTCTTTTCTCAATCGAAAGTTAGACTGTTATCTAAAGAAAGCCCATTCAATTTAATTTAAGGATTTGGGTTGCCTATAGATGGGAAGGCCCGAAGGGTTTTGGGTTATGGCCAAAAATATAAAATTTAAAAAAAATTATTTAATTAAACCTACTGTTCATCTCCTTCCCCAAACCCTAATCCCACCCTAAGCCGCCGCCGCCGCCATTGCCGTTTCTCTCTCTACCTGCCCGACGTCGCTCATCATGGCCTTTCCTTGCTCTTTCTCCTCTCTCTCTCTTCTCTCCCCTTCTCCCATTGCCGACACTTGAAGTGGCCACTAGTCGTCGCTATTTGCGATCGGCAAGCTGCTCGTCGCACCGGAGTTCCCTGCTAGATCCGAACTAGTCTTCATCAGCCGATTCATACCAGCCAATAGATCCGTCATTTGGAGGCTGCKGCGCGACGTCGCCACCCATCCCGCGTTGCTGTTGCTCGACTASAATAAGAYGAAATGCCTGGTCTYGCCGGGAGCTAACCAGATCCGCGTGTCCTGTTGCCAGTCTCCACTKTAGATGGCGATTTCGATCTGGTCTCRCCCTCCAAAATGCCAAGMGACCGATTCAAACCAGAAGCRGAGGATTTGGAAAGCGATTGCCGTGTCTTCTTTCTCGCTTGCCATCGTGGGTTGCTGCTGCTACAGGTTGCTGCTACCTGTTGCATGCGCTACCTGTTGCCAGGAGCAGGGACCTGTGAAGGCAATGGTTGTCTTCCTCACTCGTGCTCAGCAAGTTGCGGCTGAATGGTTATTGCCAGTGGTCGACTGACTTGGCCGATCAGCTGAGTTTTGGCCAAGAACAAGGGGCAACAGGTGCCAGGCACTTAGTGCCAGCACTAGTGCCAGTGAATGCCCAGTGCCCAAGCGCCCAGGCAACCAGGGCTGTTGCGCACGCTATTAGAGCGCACGCCCGAGAATCCAATACCACTTCCGTGACACGTGGACTTTGTGAACTTAAAGGTAAAAATGTTATTATTTGATATTGAAATTTATGACCTGCGTACAATTATGTCCTAAAGAGAATTGGTGGGAGAACATAGATTAGGTTTAAAATCCAAGCTCAGGAGTTTAAATTGTATCCTTAAAAAGATATGATAATTGGTAATGTGGGAACTAAGTATGGATTAATAATTGGCAAATGGCATTCTTGGAATAAACACTAAATATCTAAGTTGGGATGATCGTACTAAATAGACTTTCCTTTAGTAATCACAATTAGGTCGTTTCGAGTGCCTTAACATTGAGAATGGTCAAAGGATTTCACTTCGTGATTTAAATAAGAACCCTGTAACGTAAAGGACTCCAGGTAAGCAAATTTTCACATTTCATTAACGTATATGTATTGATGTATCTAAATTTCTTTAGCTAAGTTGAATGTGTTGTTATGAGATTCTATGCAAGTAAGTCCTCATGCCCGCCTATCTCTTTCGTTGTGTGTTATGTGGTGGTGGTATGGGATTGTGTTTTCATATCTGCTACCATTATTATGTCGAAGGGCATGTTAATTACAATTGTATGCATTTCATGTCATGGGCATGTAGTTTAGTGTTTTACATCATCCCCGGCATGAGCCATTCATACATTTAAAAAGTGAATGGTTTAGAAAATAAAATTTTGAAAGGGAATGTATTTTATAAATTGTAACATGTTCAGGAAAATGTTAAAATTTTTGAAAAGGAGTGTAAACCTAGCCATGAAAGATGTGAGTGGAAAATGGGGCATGGGGGACCGGCGCACCCTAATCGACCCTCTAGGAGGGTAGGAAAATACAATGATTCACCTCTTTGGAGGTGAAGAGATGAAAGGAAAAGTAAAGGAATGTTAATCTCTTTGCGGTTTTACCAGTAGAAATGTAATCGGGTACCAAAGAACAAATAGCCCACTGCAGCTTAATGGCTAAGCATTACACTCAGTGAGCTCACGAATGTAATGAAATGAAAGCTTTTACAAGTTATACATTTCGAAAGAGAGGATTTTATAAAAAGGTTCTGAAATGGAAATGTTTAGAAAGTTTTCAATGAAAAGGTAAAGTTTTATAATTTATGACATGTAGGGCATATTTATGCATTCATGCATGAGATTTATTTACTGGGCTTTTTAGCTCATTCCATTTATCTCATTTTGCATTTCAGATGATGTGTAGCCAGATGGTGCGAGAAGGTCACTTGTGGGCAAACCAAGATACCCTGAGGCATTACTAAACAAATTTTATTGAATAATATAGTTAATTTTCTAGAATGATTTTTGAGTACCATTAGGATATTTCGTATTTGGTTTAGCTAATTGTGTTTTAAATTCTTTTGKGTTCTTGAAATTTCAGTTTGAATAATTGTTGAGTGGTAAAAGATTTGTTGGAGCACATTACTTTTTACGTTGGATGTTTATTTGGGTTGGAGTGTATGTTGTGAATGTGTGTTTAAAAATGTTGAGAACTTTTTGAATGTATARAGGGGTAATTATTGAAGTTATAGAGGAAACTCTGTCGAATTTTTATAAAATCTTTGACAATGGTTAAGACTTCTTTTATTTTTATAGTAGTTGATTGTTTTATGAGTAATGTAATGTAATACTCTCAACTTAGGACAATTCCTAATCTGGGAGTGTTACAAAATATCCCGGTAAAAGTATCAAAAAATTATGCTTGTGAAAAACTCAATTTTGGAATAGAATAAACATGTCCAATCAAATAAAAAGTTCCATGCAAAGTATAAAGTTAAGAAAATCAATATCAAGCATAAGAGACTCGCTCTTAGATGGCATCACAGACAATGCAACTATTACAAATGATTAGAAATCTTTAGGCATCACCAAACATATGTACGGCATAATTCTTCTAAGTCCAAAGTTACTTAACATTTCTAAGCATTTGCACTTATCACTAGAATATGTGAAAATTAAGTAAGTTAGGCTTAATGAGCCCGATACTGGCGTGATAGTGTACAATTTTAGTAGAAATATTCAGAATTCATAGTTCAAATAAGAAAGATAAATCATTGTTAATCGATAATATCCCCATAAAAATGTTAACAATTACGCTTGCAAAAAAATTCAGGTCTGGAACAAAGTAAACATGTCTAGTTTAATAAAACATTTCATGCAAAGTATAAAGTCAAGAAAATCAAGCGTTAATTATAAGAGATTGACTCTATGGGGTGGTCAAGAAGTACCAACTTATCTCTCTAGGTACGCATGCTATTTTCAATCGAACTTTTGAACAATAACAAGTAAGCCAGCTAGCTGTGATTACAGGAGTCACTAGCCTCTTTGATTAAACCTCCTAATCGGCGTACGACTGTTCAACAATTACTGTGAGTATCATATAATGCAATCGTCTACCCGATATTATTTCGACACTATAGGTATGATCCACCAATTTTGACTATTTGGTAACTCTTGAAGCATTGTCATTTAAGCGGTTCAAAAGATCCTCGCTTTGGGGGACTAACTGAGTACATTCTCACTAACAATATGTACTCATGTCAAATCTATCTCAATAACAAACTTGATGCAAGTAAATTTATGAAATCTTGGAACTCATGATTAATGCAATGTAATTCTAAAAATAGTCATTCGATATCTAAAATTAGGTTTTCATGTCAATCTAGTAAACATGTTATTTGAATAGAACGATTCATGTGACATAGACATAAAACCTATGGTGCATAAAAGCATTTAAAAATAACATATAAGACAGTTCTCTAAAAGAGTATGAAGAGTATTCTTGTTTAAAACATCGATAGGTCTTCAAAATATTTTTCTTGAGTATGATGTACAAAATTGCTATTTTAAAAAGTTTATAAAACGGAAGAGTTCACGTTAAAACATTTGAAAATATTTGAAAACACTTCTAGAGTACAAATCATCCACTCTTAAAAGTTTAAAATGTAGAATGACTCACATGGTATTCTAAATTTGTATATAGAACTTTAAGCTTCTTGGCTATTGCGTCTTACGACTAGATTATAAGAAATCATCTTAGTCTATGTATTATTAATATGACTATGACAATTATTAAAAAATAAATGATTCCCTAATTGTTATCCGTGATTTCAAGATTCTAATAAACTGATTTAGGATTTTCTGAGAAAATTATACGAATAATAAGAATATGTGAGTATGTAGGATTGGAGTTAAATCCTACTACAAACTAGAGTACCGAAGAGATTCAAAGGCATGTGCCTTACAGTATCTCCAAAGGTCCAAGCTATGTACCTAAATTCTACTCCATGTACTAATGCCAAAGGAAAAACAAAGAAGGTTCATATTCGAAAGCATCTCCATCACACTATACATATCTTAGAATAATGGGCCTAATCCTTGCAAAAATGACATAAAATAATAACTTCAACTAAAGAGCTACATTGGCAGAAACTAATCGTAACTATGCTACTATTTTTCCATTGCCAGATTAGTTAGAAATGATTCCCTTTGACCATTTTGTTCTCTCCTCTATGTCCTTCGTATCAAAGTTACTAAGGGGGATGAACCTAGGAACTATTTTTATTTTCCTTTCTTTTTCTTGGAATATTTTACCTTAGGATGAGCAAGAAGAAGAGAAAGAAAGTAAATAAGGCATCGGAAGCCTGTGACACCTCAGATTAGGACATATCCTAATTCAGAAATGTTATCAATTACCTTACATATATTGCAGAAATTGAGAAAATAAAAATTTTGAATGTTGTAATAAAAAGGGTTTACTAAAATTTTCAGCAGAGTTTCGTCTGTAATATCAACATATTCTCCCTGTATACAATAAAAAAATTTGACACCCAACATTTCTAATACTCCACATGTAATAAAATCACTTCAAATTTGAATAATATAATTTATCAACAAATGAACCAAGAGCTCCTTGAGCATTGCCAGAAGAAATTCAATATCTTACTTATCAAAGATTATCCATCCAACCTAATTAATCACCTTGTAATTGCTCAACATTTACTTTAGCAAGACTTCTGAATCAAGAAAGATGAGTCTCATATCTTAAGCATTTAAACAATACTTTAATATAGAGTAAGTATCCCTAACAAAAAGATTTCCTTCAGAGACTTTATTCTACAAGCACTTTTTCCTAAATTTGACATCAATTTAGATTCTTGACAAATTTAAATTCATCTCATAGATAGATAAGAGATGACGTTTACGATTCCATTTTGGCATTACAAATGGAACATAATCCCTCTTGATAAAAAATGAACCTTAAAATTTCAAACATAAACAAGTTGGTTTTTATAACAATGAACATTAAATATTAGTTAGTAACTCAAACCAAAACACAAACCTTACCAGACGGTCTTGAAAGAGGCGCTTGTGGCATGACTTGATACTCATAAACCTTTTAAGAATTTATATATATGTTTCTTATAAAGTTTACAGAATCGAATTAAAACTCTGAGCTCTGATGCCACAAATGTAACACCTCCTGATTAGAAACTATCCTAATCCGGGAATGTCGTCAATTACCTTCACATATATTGCGAAAATTAGAGAAAATAAAAATTTTGGATATTGTAATAAAAGGGTTTACAAAAACTTTCGATAGAGTTTCGTCTGTAATATCAACATATTCTCCCTGTATACAATCAGAAAGTTTCACATCTAACATTTCTAATACTCCACATATAATGAAATCACTTCAAACTCTAATAATATTATTTACCAACAATATACTAATAAATTTAAAATCCAGTGGAAGGTTTTGAAACAAAACGATTAAAAATTTAAATATTTAATAAGTTCATAAATCAATAAAAAATTTAATTAACATAAATGACTTTCGGGTATCAAATCTGCTCCCAAACGATCTCCATACACTATTTGGCTAGTCATCACCTGGAATGTAAAATAAGGAAATATGAGGTGAGTTACTAAGCTCAATAAGTAATTCTCGTGCAATGCATGTATCATGCACTATATGTCATGAAATTCAAAAATTCACTTTGTCAAAACTTTTCAAAAATTTTCCTTTTCAAATAGTGAGCTCACTTAGTGTAATATTAAGTCATTAAGCTCTAGAGTGGATAATTATTATTTGGAACCCATTCATATTCTACCAATAGAACTGCAAAGTGATTAATATTACTTTAATATTTGCCTTT
This sequence comes from Rhazya stricta, assembly GCA_001752375.1. NCBI lineage: Eukaryota > Viridiplantae > Streptophyta > Magnoliopsida > Gentianales > Apocynaceae > Rhazya > Rhazya stricta. The sequence continues at coordinate 2,756,826 of MEJB01000023.1, forward strand.
CACTTTCACCTCTCAAGAGGTGAACATTACATACTTTCTCACCCTACATACATCACTTGAAATATAAAAATAAGAGAATATGGGGTAAGCTACTAAGCTCAATAAGTAAATCTCATGCATGAATACATGTATCATTCACTATATGTTATGAAGTTCAAAAATTCACTTTGTCAAAACTTTTCAAAAAATTTTCCTTTCAAATCGTGAGTTCAGTTGGTGTAATGCCTAACGGTTAAGTTTTATAGTAGGCAATTATTATTTGGAATTGATCACATTCTACCGATAGAATCGCAAAGCGATTAATATTACTTTAATCTTTTCCTTTTACTTTCACCTCGCAAGAGGTGAACATTACATACTTTTCCACTTTAAGAGGTGAACATTACATACTTTTCCACTTTACAAGAGGGTTAGGTCAGGTGCACGGTTCTTGACGCCCCATTTTCCATTCGCACCTTTCATAGTCGAGGCTTTACACCCCTTTTCAAAATCCTTAACGTTTGGAAAACATTCAACATTTAAAATCACCTTTTTCCAAACTTCATACTTTAAAATATTTGCTTTCATGGATGTATGATTATGCCCATGCCAGAGAATGGTGCAAGATAATGCAAACTCCATGCTTGTGATTATGGACCATTTGAACTCTTAACTTTAAAATTCCAACATGTTAACTAATAGTAAATTCACACAATTGAAATAAACCATCGATCACATTGCATAAAAAAATTAAATTAATACAACAATACCCATGTACCACAACAAACGAAAATGTGAAATATTACTTACATACTTCAATATAAATTCTGAATTCACATTCAATTCATATAAGAGAAATCGAATAATCACAACGATATACATACATCATAACTAATGAGAATATCGAAAATTACTTACATCAAAAAAAGAGATTTACTTACATAGAACTCAATCAATTCACATTTAATTCACCTAAGAGAAATTTAATTATAGTAACAATACATATGCATCACAATTAATGAGAATGTGAGAACTTACTTGTAGTCCTTAGTAAATTCGTTTACATTAAATCACTAGCGGAGTGCCTTGACTGTCCACAACGTCAATGTGCAACAGTGTCCTAATATTATTACAAAAGAGTATTTGAAACTTGTTTAACCAAATACATTCATTTAAATAAGTGTTCATAATTAATATGTTCATCATTTTTTTTTATAGGTGACATTAACTAATAATTTTCAAGTTTAAATTTCATATCCAAAATAATCGAACTATTAAGAGTATAAGTTAATTTCATGACTCCTAATCATTCTTAAAACAACAACAATAATAATAATACAATTACAATATACATTACTTTCTCGTACAAATCCTAAATTCTACATTAAATTATATCCCAACATATTTCTAGAAGCATATTCTCCTTTTACCTTATCATAGGAACTTAAATTTCACATTAAACATATTTCATATTTTTCCTTAATTATTATTACATAATACAAAATCTAGGCCATTCGATTAATTTAAACGAAGACTAAGGATTCACCTTGAATCCTGAACCCTAGGTGTGGTATCGAGTCTAAGATATAATGGTGTCAATCATGCTGGGAGAAAGAGAGGTGCGCTCCGGGCGTACGAACGGATGGGGAAAAATAACCCTAGTCGCGCACGTGTTGTGCGCAATTGATTCGAGCAGACGACGCATGGTGCCTTGTTGTCTGGTCGCCTGGTCACTTGGGTGCTTGTTATCTCCTTCTACAAGAGGACAATAACCAAAATAGTGTGCAGATTCTAGTGTTATGCTCCTGGTCGACCGGTGAACAGACGATGACCAGCGAGATAGCCGACGAACAGTGAGCAGTGGTGGGATTATGAAGGGATCTGGTTGAGTAGCAGTTGAGCGGCGAGCAGGAAACGGGCGGATTTGGCTGGCGAACTGCTTCGTTCCAAGCGACTGTGGATCCGGTGACCCAATTGATCGTGCTAGACAACCAAAGTGAGCAAGGAAGTAGAACAGCGGCGAGCAGCATGCAAGCTTCAGCTTCGACTGGCGGTGACTAGCTACAGTGTATAGTGAGGCGTTGGGCAGAGGGAGGAGTGGTAGCGCGAGGGCTAGGGTTTTAGGGAAGAAGATGAGCAATCATCTTCTGACCCATCCAATTTGTATTATTATTATTATTTTATATAACAAACTAACTTAACCCTAACCAAAATTCTTTCATGGGCCATTTTTATTCCTTGTCCAACTAAGCCAACTAAATTAAGATCTATTAGTTTTCTTCCAACCCAAAATCAAAGTCTAATTCTGGTTTTAGGTTTGAATAAGAAGATGACGGATTCTAATGGGTCAAGCTTAAATTAATTAACTAAGACTTCTAATTAAATTAAAATAATAAAATTTTAAATTTAAATAAATATACTAACACATTAATCCATAACAAATAATAAATTAGAGAAATAGTAATTTATTTTTAATTGACACATCGAACGTTACAACTTTCAAGTCTTTCTACTGTAAAATAATCAGACCACTAATAATCATAAATATAATATAATTAGTGGATTAGAATATAAATTATATAATTGTATAAAGTTCGTAAAAACGAAAAATAAATCTCGGGTATTACAATAATGCACCTTATGTGGAAATAAATTATCTGCAAGGATATAGAATGTCTCATGAAAATATAGCTGCAGGCATCTATTGCAACATCTCCATTTGTTTTATGTCCAAAACAAGATCCTTGGGAATTGCAAAATCATTAATAACCAATGCATGGTGAGAGTTTACACCACCCAAAGGAGAGTAACTATTAGTCAAAAAAGGAAGTGTTTAGAAACACACATTGCCTAAACACAAAAGTATCCTTTTTATTTATTTTTCGCTTTTTAACATCAACCTAGGGCAAACTTCTGATTCAATACTTTCTGACCCTATCTATAAGAGTCRGGCATCTTAACAGAAGAACTCCAAACATGTTGGAACATCTGACACAGAATGAGGGTTTACAAACCCTAGCACCTCGCTCAAGGCTACTTCAATCTGAAATGCTTCCTCTACCTCAAGCAGTATTCTCTTTCCAATAACATTTCAAAGACCCACAACTTCTCAAATGCTTCTTCAATTTCAGATGTTGTTCTATTAGATTGCCATTAAACCCTAATGTATAAAGCRTTCTACATTGTTATATAGCACAACTTTTACTTCTAAGTTGCTATTGTACAGAATCTCTGAAGTACTTCAATTGAGACACTATAGCTTAGTTCATTACTCCCCTGATAGAGGGTTCAAGGCTATTCTACTAGTAAGTACCAACAACAACAACTGATAAATGCTTATATATATATATATATAGTTGTTATCACTTTTAACTTCATATTTGGAAATAGAATTTAAAAAAAAATAGAAAGCTTACCAACCACTTTTATTTTCTGCAACCTGCAAGAAGAGGTGATAGCCTCTCTATAAGTAAATGTTTATAGAAAGGAAAGAAAGGAAGAACCAATAAGATCAAAGAGCTAGCAGCTGCAAACTACAGAGAGAATAAGAGAATGGCTGAGGATAAATAAAAATATAAAGGAGAAGAGTGAGGCGGTGAGATGGAGAGGAACCAAGCAGGTTAATTATGTAAGAAGAGATAGCAAAATTGATAGCGATGGTGGTGATGACTAGGACAAGCGAAAAGTTAAAAAAAAAAAGAAGGAAAAAATGGTGAGGTGGGGATGTTGATAAATAAGGGAGCAGATGAAAACAAGAATAAGGACAAGAATAATAGAGAGTAGGAAAATAATAAAAAAAGGCTAGGTGATGATTAAAAAAAATTTAAGTATAAGGGATTTAGAAGAAGAAGAAGAARAAGAAAAGAATGAGAAAATTAGTAATAAAAATGATAAGAAAATGGAATAAAAAAGGATAGGAAAAGATAAAAGGAATTTATTATTATTATTACAAACAATACTAGGATTGTTTTTCATCCAATAAAATATTATTATTCGAATTTCCTTTTAACAAACAAATTAAATTACAATTCAATTATTTAAAGTAATTAGTAAATATATATAAGTAAGTAAATGATCAAGAATTGCAAAATTCATGTCTCAAACTATCATGCAATCGCATTTTACGAAATTTCATATTGACGAATACTAACCGAAAAAATAGGGTTCTACAAATCGGTTTGCTTCTACCTGTTCATGGAGATTGGTTGAAAATCGCATGCATGCRTGGAGAGATAAAAATAAACCATAAGAGGTATATGCTCAAACCATTCAAAAATTAATGCAATTTATGAGCTTATGTTGCACAACTCAAATGAGACTATATCAAATGAGATATGACAAAGCATATCTTCCATAAATTCTTCTAATACATATGAGCTTCAGAAAAGCGGTGACATTATTGTTAAATAGATTTTCTCAAGTGACAATGTAGSAGACTTATTTACCAAAGGCATTGCCAAGATTTAMATTCAGAAAGTTAATACATTAGATTGGAAGGTATCGACTCAAAGACATTCAATGATCATCGTATATTGGGGGAGTAGGTATACTCTTCTTCATTTGTTCAAGTTTTGTCTCACTGCGTTTATCTAACAATGTTTTAACGAGGCAACTATCAATACTTCAATATCAACTGTATTCTTTTTTCGTAGTTTGATCTATTTTTTCCCATTGAATTTTTCCCAGGTAAGTTTTTTATGAGATACTTGTTATATAAATTAGTCATTCGAGGGGAGTGTTGTAAATAAATAGTTAATGATGTTTCTACTTTTGAAACCATAGTCATACAAAGGTGAATGACAATCTCTCCAGAGTTTGCTCTTTACTTCTTTTCTTCTTTCCCTTCTCTAGTCACAAGACTTCTTTTCCCTTTCTCTTCTCATATTATAACATTATGCATGTTTTCGTTTTAAAAATTTTGAGGAAAATAATTAGAATACCACCTTGTTATATGTATCCATTTTTTCGAGAATGTGTGGCGACTTTCCTTGATTTGAGGAATATGATTCCTTTCAAAATACGAAAGTAATTCGACAAATGTCAAAATTTAATAATAAAGAATCAGATTAATTTTTGGTGCAGAATTTTTGATAATCAAACGAGGCTTAAAATATTATTGTCATGATCACAAAATTAAAATGAAAGTCGGTCAAAAGGAAAATCTCTAATAAAAGTTTGTATGTAAGTGAAAACTATTTAGATGAAAATATATTTTATGATTTTAATTAAAAAGCTTTGAGAATGAATGTTTTAACACATTGATTGCATGGACGCATTTTACCCGACAAAAGACCATCCTCTCCCCTTGAAATTAAAATGAGAGCAGAAAGAAATAATTATAGTAGGTGTGGGGGGCCCAATTTGATTTTGTGAGTTATGCTTAATCAAGCTCAAAATTGGTTAGAATCAAGATGTGCGTTTCAGGGATGATCGAGTTGTAACTTCGTTATTATTTAATAAAAAAATTTTAATACAACTTAAAATGCATTAAATTAATTACTACAAAACTGGTTAATGAAACGTTTCTTTTGATCACTTAAAAATGTCAAAAATCATATTATATATTATTTTTTATGTATATATTAAATTTTTATATAGTAAATATTTATTATTTCGATAAGTTTATTATGTTTTGATCTAAGAGGAAACTCAAACTTGGATCATTTTGAACTAGTAAATTTTCTAAATTAGTAGAAGAAATGCATTAATCAAAATATATAACTTAATTTTATGTCCCAGAAATTCAAGCTTCAGTTTTCTTTTTATTCTTTCAAATAACGGAATAAAGTATTAGTCCTATGTTTTTCTTATTATGTTTGTTCCTTTTACATTCCCCACACCCGCCCCCCACCCCCCCAAAAAAAAAAAAAAAAAAACCACAAATCAAACAACATAAATTATGTTTTGACAATTTTTAGTAGTTTCAAACAATATGTGATTTTTCAATTTATTAAGTTTATTTTTATTTTTCCTCACTGAAATCCTTAAACAAAACAAAGCCTTAATTAGGTTCCTTTTGATAGAACTAAAGTTTGAAACCTAAAGTCTGAAAAGTAGCTAAATTTATGACTAGTACAAATTTACTTTGTTCGTCTGATCTTGAATACTAAATTTCATAATCTAATTTGCAGTGACTTAACATGCTCTTAATTCTTTTAGTTTTAAGTGCTAAATTGAATTATTAAACAAAGTCTTAAGATTAATAGAACAGGATATGTATTCTTTGATAATTAATGACTAAATATTACTATTTTCATTTTTTTACATGTCGCAATGGGGTTGTGCATATCGAGAAAAAATTCCTAAAATATATATTAACATTACATAAAAATGACTGAATTAATCTTATTTAATTTCAATAAATAAATTAATTATCTCTCTTTCTCTCCACCTTTCATTGGATGAGTCTCGTCACTTCTGTCCAAGTGAAGCTATAGTCTTTTCTTTTTATTAATTAGGTAGAATTTCAAGATTTTAATTTTACTACAATATTAGTGAACGATGAATTGGAAAAAAGATTAAAATACTTCATAGATTTTATGACGCGATGAGTATTTATAAATATTTTTTTAAATACGATATGTAAATCAAAACAAAATTAATATATGATTCGAAAGGTTTAAGAGCGAAGTGAATTTGACTTCCAACCGTTTTTCTTTTTTAAATATGCATTCTCACTTCAAGAAGATTAATTTAAAATTTTTATGAAATAATTGTTGTGCAATACATGAAGAGAGTAGATATTACAAGAAACAAGTTCCACTACGAGGAAATGCAAGAGACAAGTTAGCAAGATAATCAAATGAAATTAAGCAAGAAAGATCTGCACCACGAGCACTTCTGATCATTAAATTGATTTATGCTTTTCCTATCTAAAATTTCAATTTTATGATATTATCAAAGTTTACTAAATAATAAAAATTACCAATCATGATAAGAAATTATTTAAATTTATAGTTAAATAATACCATGAAATAAAAATAACATTACCACAACCTATTTGAAATATTACAACATGTCTTAGTGAAAATAGTTGTACAACCACCCTGTCCACAAACAAGAAGAAAATTTAGTCCTTTCGGACATGGCCGAGTGATAAAGACCAGAGGGGTAAAGATCAAGTTGGACTTCAGTTCACACGGGTTCATCAGGTAACAGGCTTTTTTTTAAAGAAAACTAAGAGAGAGGGACACTTTGGGGAAATTATTTCTCTCATTAGATACCACAATATGCCCGGAGAGCAGATTGACATTTCTGGCCAGCCTCTGTGTAATAGAATCCTAGGAACTGGACATGATCAAAAGGTTTAAAAAGTAAAGGATGCTCTTCATCCACAAGCTCCTCTGGCGCTTTAATAGTGTAWCCTGCTTTTGGGACTGAAAATAACCCAGCTGAGTACCTCGTTTCGTTCCCAGTCATCATGACTCTGTGATAGGCTGAGTACAATCGCCCATTCGTCCATGCCTGGAAAAAATGTTTTCTTAGACGAATTGTCTCTATGTTTAGACGAAATGGTGATGGAAGAATATAAAGTGTGAGGAAAAATTGGTTGAAATACTTACATGGAAAGAGTCTCCAATCATGACAATGAAGGAGTCTGGGGAGAAATTGACTTCAATCCACTGCCCATCTTTTGTCATAACTTCCAGTCCCTTTACTTGATTCTGATGCAATATGGTAACTATATTCTTATCAGTGTGAGCCTGTAGTCCAACCTTGGGTTCATTAGTTTCAGGTCCTTTATATTTCATGACTCGTAGAAGGTAGTCTGTTGAATGCATGTGTTGATCCATGTATTTCTCCAGGCCTAAGCTCTCCAAAACCATCCTCCTTGTTGTCTTATCTAATTCTGACAGTTGCTCTGAGTAGGACTGTATTGTTTTGCTGCCAGAATATAACAAACAGTACGACAAGGGAAAAAGGTTACGAAGACAAGCACCCTTTCAACTTTTTAATAAAATCTGCAAGTTTCTGTATAGGAGTTTTGGTTGTTATAAATATAAAAAAGAAAAAAAGGAGGAAAAAGGAAAACTTCTGACTATAGTATAGGAATTGCATCACCTAAAATTTGAGTTCCCTTGAGGCCACATGAGGTCCGTGAAGTTTTCAACCTTTTCAGTTAAGGTTGGTTCCTCAATTCCCATGCTCTCAAAAAGTGGTGCTATAGGATATTGTCCAACATAGCCATGGTAAGGCTTCTTAGAGGAGTTACTGATTTTGGTTTCTAAAGGCATATCAAAAAGCTCAGCTAATCCGTGAAAAAGTGCATGTCGAAGTTGTATAGGAATTTTATCAAACAATGCTTCGAAACAACCAAAATCTTGGAGGGCCTTTAGCACTTCAACTTTTCTGGAGTTCCAAGCTGGAGTTCCTGGCCTCAGATCATGACTTGAGAAATCTAYAACGGGAAGCTTTAGGGCTTTAGAACCCATAATATTCTGCGATTAGTAGATGGGGTGGAGATTCTCTTTTCTTGATGTTTGTTAAGGAGCTTAGGTATGGTGGTGTTTTGCTTTGATATCCTTGCTATTTATGACGGTTTCTTTTGTCATTGACTGAATAAATTATTGATGATGAATGATGAGAAGGTTTTATTCTGATGAAAAAGTCACTGTCTAGCATGCATATATAATAGCTAAAGTCATATTCCCTGCGTCCCAGACCCCTACTTTTGCTTTATTCTATTTTAAATAGGTCTGTTTCTATTTTTAATGAGTAATTAAATTATAATTTTTTAATATGTTCTTAATTATAATATATTATTATCATAGAAATAATTTTATTAATTAAACATATTTACTGCAATAAATAATCATTTTGAAGAAAGAGTTGAAAGAAGAAGTGTCAAGTTTTAATATTGTGAAAGAGTATGCGAGAAAAATAAAATATAATCATAATCAATTTAAGTAAATTACTCATTCTTCTTAAATGTATGTGAACCTTTATGGAACTAGGAAAGTATTAAACGAAAAAGATGATGTTGAAGTATTGATGTTAAGTGAGCGGTCCCCTCGAGCTATGCCCAGGCTTAGCTAATCTATTCCGTCCTTCCCCCCCTCCCCCCCAAAAAAATTTCAATAGTGATTCAATTATTTCAATAATAAATTTTCGAAGGAGACAAGACGAGAAAAAGATAATAGTATAATTAGGAGGAGAGAGAAGATGAGAGGCGATGGTCCCTTCCAATAATAAGGTTTGAAGCATTACCCATGAATTAGAAAATGAATATTTCGTATGATAGTCCAGGAAACCAAGGTTGACACAATCATACGTAAGGTGAATGAAAATTTATTGATTTTATAATATATCATTATATTAATTATACTTTTTTTAGTAACATTTTATATATTTCTTTCGAAATATTGCTATAAATTCATTCTAATAATCTTATGAGCATAAAAGCGTTAATTTCTAAGTTTCATAAATTTTTATTGAGTATAAGGCCTTTGTCTGTAGGAATATGAAATTACAATAACATCAACGAGTTACTTAATGATTTTATAGATAAGTTTATAGATAAGCCAATGTCAGGCAAGTAGAGTCACTGAATTCCAAAGCTTCCAAGAAAAGCTTTACACAAAGATGCCAAAGGGATATTATTAAGAAGCTAGACTAAGTGAGGTGAGGACACTCTCGATTCTAAAGAAGTCAAGCAACATAAAAGAGAAGAGCAAGAACAGAAAAGAAGAAGATTGAAGAAAACAAGCAAAAAGAAGAAATATCATCGTTTGAAAAGAAGAAGAAGAAGAACCAAAAGATCTTCATTAAAGGGTCAAACTTTTCCTTTAAACTTTATTTCATTGGATTTTTATTATTATCCCTTAAAATGATTAACATTAAATGCTATGTATATTATTTTTAAGAACATGAGCTAAATATATTGAGTTGAGATTTTTTACGAACCTTTATTATTAATGTGTTAAGAAATATTTCTACAAAATTATACTATGTTTGTAGTTATGCAATGCTAAATAATGTTGTACGGCTTAGGTAAACATGGAATATTGAGTGCAAAGTCSAAAGACTCAAACATTACTCCAGGGAATTAAGGGACGTCTATTCCCTTAGAATGTCAATGAATGCTGAGAGTCAATGTTGTGACTTTAGAATAGAGCTTTGGGAAGCATCCCGCAGATGCTTTTGTTTTATGTTTTATGCTTATCCTTACTAACTTTTGCTCTTCGTTGTCCATGTATTTCTGTTTATATTGTTGTTCTGCTGATGTTGTTGATAAGAATTCTGCAAGGAATCCAATCAATTCTTACGAGATCTAAAGATGTAGGAAACATTGTTTGGTAATATTCTGGTGCAACAATATCATAGCACTTTATAGCATTCGCTTCCCGACAGTTAATGTGTAGGACCCTACAGCATCAGGAGTCTCGAACTTTGAGGAGCCAGTTCGGTTGACCCAAGAGAAGAAAGGAATCTGCCTTTTTTGGAGGCAATCATGAAGATTTTGAAAATTTCTTAACATTTTTATGCTCCAAACACCAGATGCACCCTTTCTTATGCATCTTTATCCATTCTCTCACCTCCCTTCCATTTCTTCGACGCTTTCTGATTAAACAAACCATCACTTCCATTCTTTTTAACCCTTTATAACCCTTCATCCTTATATAAATTCTCCACCACAAGACCATTTCTCCCCTAATCTGCCACAATAAAGCCTTCATCTTTTCTCTGTTGGACATACCAAGGCTTCTAACTTTCTTTCATTTGCAGTCATGGTGCGCACCAAGATAGTCAGAGAGAAAAAGCACGAGCAGCCAGAGGCCACCTATGAATGTTTTGTCAATGAGAATGCCAAACAGAGGTTTGAAGAAGTTTTTGCTGTAAAGGAACTGTGGCCAGAAAAAGGGTTTGCAATCACTACTGACGCAACTATGGGTTTGCCAGCCTTCGCCCAGACCCAGATTAAAGCGAGGGGTTGGAGGGGTTTCTGTAGCCAACCAGYAGCACCTATTCCTGCTGTAGTCCGCAAATTTTATCCCAATTTCACCAGTGCTAAGGCAACCTGAGTCAAGGTCAGAGGCGTTTGGATCTCTATGGAAAGTGAAGACATCAACACCATGTATGGGCTGGAAGACTCTGACAGCGAGTTTTCACGTTTTCTGATGGAGAAAAGTACATGGAACACTATTCTGCTCACCCTTATCGAGTGGACAGTATCTTTGTAAGGGTACCGGTCCGTGAAACGCGTTCACCTAATGCCTCCAGTAAATATTTGGGACCAATTTATCAAGACGCAACTGATGCCAACGACCCCCGATACGATCGTATCTCAAGACCGCATAGTTTTGATTTACTGCCTGCTCACAAATGTTCTCATTGATGTTGGGGTGTGATTTCTGATCAGATGAGGAGTTGTATTAAAAAGGTGCAAGCGAAGTTATTTTTCTCATGTCTAATTACAGCGCTGTGTTTCCGAGCAGGGATTCTGAACATTGATAATGCAAACCGCATTTACAATGTTCTCTTGATCACTCCAGCATCCATTAACAGGCTGATTAAGGAGCCCATTGCTGAAATGCCCACGCCTGCAGCTGGTCTTCTTGCTGCGCAATTTATGATTTTAACATCTCAAAAGGGGCGGAATCGTCACGACCCATAGCTTCAGCAATCATTGGCCCACAACAAAGGATTCCGACAGCACCTCCTACTGTAACAGTAGATTTATCAACTGTACCGAAAGAGGTATGACAAGGCCCAAGACCTCGCTGCAGTGAAATTTTCACGAGGAGTTCCCTCGTTTCCCCAAGTTCCCAAAGGTGATGCTAGCCCCAGCTGAGGCTGAGCCTCCTACTGATGCACCTTTGACTGAAGATCAAGTGCTATATATATGCTCTTTCTGCGTATCAAGTTTTAATTTTTCTTTAGTTTGTTCTTGGTAGCATTTCAGCTACTTACCCTTAATCTAATTGATTGAGCTATATCTATTTTCAATGTTATCTCTTAGTGGATGGCTTACTCCCCCTTCTGAGACTTGTTCTGTTTTGGGAATAGCAACCGCGATGGCATTCCGTTTGTGTTCCAAAGTTACCAACCCTGTGTTGGGGATATTTTTGTTTGAGGCATAATGTCCGGCTCCTTTTGTATTAGGAAGCTTTTAGTTTTATTTTTTCCTCGTATTTTACCAATCCTTTATTTTCCAGCTTTAGAATTTAATTAAGATAGTTAAGTTTTTGAGTTTTACTTGCATAGACCATATTACGCACAGGTCATGCACTTGACTTAGATTTTGCTAACAACATTAGTTTGTTATCTTAGGGCCTTTCGAGATGAGCTTTCGTGAATGAGTAATCTTGTATTAGGTATATATTATGTTTAAATTTGTCTTTTTACGTTTACTCTGTTTTTGTAGTTGTTGGTGTACTTCTTTCTAGTTCCCTGAGTGTGTGTGTTTATTGGAGTTTACTAATCTGCTTGTGTGATGGTTTCATGATGCCTTGTTTTCCATCTCATGCAATAAGTACAATGCTGCTGCAGCACTGTTGTAGCATCATGCAGATTTTTATCATTTGTCCAACTTTACTGAGTATGAAATAATCTTTTGATTTTTGTCTCCATTTTGACCATGCTTCGATTCCTTTTGAGCATTATCTGTTTATCTACAGCTTTTAAAATGAATTGTGATTCCGAATTAATTTACGGATTTCTTGAAGCTGAATGGAGAAAACCCTCTATAATCTTGTTAATGGACGGAAATTATTTGGAAATAAAATTTCAATTAGGATTGGGAGAGTGTCTTTTAGTTTGACTTGTCGTCAGTTACTTGATAGTGCAAAAATAATATCTACTTCAATGCTTTGAACTGTCCAGTAATCGGGAATCTTCATCACAAAATTTCATGTAATCAATCTTGATTCTTTATCACACACTTGACCAAAATGATTCTTATACTTAGTAATTATTGTGATGACCTTTCTTTCTAAATCTATTGTTTGGATTTTATGCACACTTCGTAAGCGTGGAAAAGTGTTCTGTGATGCTTTTTTTGATGAATTGCTTGGTTTTGTTACTTGAGTGCAAGGTGTTCCTGTAGTTTGATTCTTTCCTATATTATTTTATTCGCTACTAGAACTAGTAATATTTAGGTTTCAAGGTATTGATGTGGATAAAAACTCACTGAATTTAGTATTTTATATATTTTTTTAAATATTGTTATAAATYCATTYTAGTAATCTTATRAGTATAAAAGTATTAATTTATAAGTTTCATGAGTTTTTATTGCGTATAGAARCTTTATTTTGTARGAATATAAAATTGCAATCACAACAATGARTTACTTAAAAATTTTCAAGAGAAGTCAACACCAGCCTGTAGAGGCAATAATGTTGCTGTGACATTGTCTCACATCGTCTTCAATGCYAGTTGATGTGCTGCAGAGTRAATGACAAGAAAGCTAAAAAGCATAAAACATAAGCTTGAAAGTGGACTTCTTAGCCAATTAGAGATTGAAGTACGTATTTTGCATGTCAAAGCTTCTCAGCTTACACAGAAATGCCAAGGGGATATTCTTAAGAAGTTAGACTAGGTGAGGTGAGAGGACACTCTCGGTTCTAGAGAAGTCAAGCAACACAAGGGAGAAAAGCAAGAACATAAAAGAAGAAGAAGGTTGAAGAAATCAAGAAAAAGGGAGAAAAATCATCGTTTGAAAAGAAGAAGAGCCAAATGATCTTCACTAAAGAATAAAATTTTTTCTTTGAGCTTTATTTCTTTGGATCTTTATTATTATTCCTTGAAATGATGAATATTAAATTCTTTGTATGTGTTATCTTTAAGAATATGAGCTAAATATATTTAGTTGAGGTTTTTTATGAACCTTAATGTGTTAAGGAATATTTTTATGAAGTTGTATTGTCTTTGTACTTTATGCAATACTGAATAATGTCATACTTATTGATCATTAATGATAACTATGTTTTGTTGAAAAACCTTTGAGCACTAAAAATTATTATATGAATATGAGTTAAGGTCTCTAGAGAGCCTACAAGGAATAAGCTTGACTCATAAAACCTTTAAAACATAGACTTGATAGTATTTTAAAGCTGGGTGGTTAATTCAGGAAGATAATGTTTTGATGTTAACAAAACAAAGAAGTTACAATCGTATATTGTCTTAATTTACATGTTAAATGATGCACTTTACTATTATTACTATGAATTTGTAATAAGAATAGGAAATTCTTTAATCTTAACTTTCTTTTTAAATCCCTAATCATCATTCTCGTACCCAATTATTAACTTAACAAAAAAAACAAACAAATCATTATTTAAATTTATATAAAAATATTATTTTATTCAAATAATAACATACTCTTGCATGTTGTAAGAGCCAATTCCCCATTTTGGTCCCGTGCACTTGGAATCAAAATAGTGTTGTGTATTAATTTAAGGGAGAAAAGGTCTTTTAACAGGAAAGTTTACTCTAAGAATAAGCACCACCGTGAAAAAACCATTGAAAAGGAGCATTCTCGACACTTAAAGAGGATAGAATGACTATATAATAAATAGGAAACTGCCAATAAGGTCCCCAACAATATTTTGTGGACACAAAATTATTTGGAAATCATTTGGCCATAGCTACGATATTACACATTCACAAACTAAATCACCAGTATTAAGACCCTGTGTCAGTAACTTATTCTAAACAATCAAGTTGTCCAAGTTCAAGCGARAAGCATGATTATTTTTACCAAAAAGGACATTCATTTAAGAAAAATTCACAATAAAAATGTGAACATCCAATCATCAAAGAGATTATAATCTCGCCAACTAGATGAATCAACACACCACAGCAGCGGTGCGGATTGAGATTGCAAATTTCTGATATCATATGTAAGTAAACCAATTGAAGGATTAAAGAAGAAAATTGAGATCAAATTTGAAGATGTATTTGCTTATGGRATTTACAAGGAAGCTGCTCCCAACACCCGTAGCAACCTACTAAACATTTACATTTCTCACCCTCATTCCCCACACGATTTGTATTTAAGGAAACAAATGAGAAAGCAAAAGTCAAGCCACAAAAATAATAGAAGGGAAGAAAAAACAAAGAAAGAAAAAGGACACCCGGAAAAGAAGCAAACCTCTACTTCTCTATGTTATAGCAACCCGCTTCTAATGCTTAGTAAAAGAAAGCCAAGCCTACAGATCAAAGATCCTCCCTGGGACTGGAAGTAACACTAAGAAAATGTCAAACCAAAAAACATGGCATATACAAAAACATAATTTGCACGCATGTCAGTGTGTTAAGTCCTCACTTCCTACACCAACGCTTGATTTGTCAATCATGCGGACATTGTACTGTTCATATACTCTTGTCCGATTCTCTGCCCACCAAAGTTCTGCTTGCTTCTCAGTAAATCGCTTCCGGCTGCAGTTAACCATTCATGAACATGTTCAAATTCATATGACCAAGTTCTCATGCAACAACTACCTTCAGAAATGAATATAATCTTTTTCTTTCTTTTCCAATCAATAAAACTACATATTGGTTTTACTAAAGCATATGAAGTATGTTCATTAAATAACCAGTGATTTCTTCTATACCCATTGGCAAACRGACTAGGATTGCGTTTAACTCATCACAAGTTTCTTTCAACAGAAAATCAAATTTATTTGTTCCAATCTTCTCATTTACCAACAATTTTTACACTTTCTTATTACTGACATATATCAAACATACTATACTACCTCTCAGCAGACGAAATCAAATTTTAGGTGCATGAATAATAACCAAGGAAATTCTATTTATGATATTTGTCTATTTAATTTGGCCTAGTTATAGGCCAGTTTTCTTCTACTAAATTGCCATGATCAAAGTGCTGAATAATATTGGTTTTGTCCTAATCTTTCTCTACTCCTCGCACTTGACCCATTTAGACAAACTACAATCTGTGCCTAAAGAATATTAAGGATGTTATGATATCAAAGCACTTCAATTATTAGAATTGTCTGCCATGAGTTATTAGGAACATTTGATTTAGCACAAGATGTATTCTCCTACAACCCCAAGAAGTGGAGCTAATGGATGTCAAGTTCAGCTCATAGAGAGAGAGAGTAGTAGAATGTGTGTCCATTATCAGATGGCCACTTGCTCAGGTGTCTAGTACCTCGGCTTGGCCTCTATTAGCAAGAAAGAAGTCATCATTACTCATTCAGTACAATTATATAAATAAAATTATCACAAATATAAGCATGCGCACAAGGTGTGACATAAAAGCTAAAAATAACGTACCTGAAGCGAACTCGCTTTAGGTCTTTGGCACCTCCAGGTAAGGAGGTAAGTGTTATATAAACACCAGGTTCATCTTGTTCCACCCACTCATTTTCATTACGAGCGTCAATTTCTTTCGTTCTGCCTCCATTTCTTGCAGCTGCTTCTTGATGAGGTCTGTTGTGCCCAGAACTACGATTAGTACCAGCACCAGAACCATTGGGAAGCAACTGCGAGTTTGATTCATTTGACTCCAGTTCTTGGCCAGATGCTTGACCATTCAATTTGTCAATAGAAGCATTTGAAATATCACTGGTGACAGGATTGGACCCCAGTGAAGAAAAGGAAGGAGTTCTAATGCTTCGAGCGGCACCAACAGGGAGTCTTTCAGCCATTTCCTTGAGCTATCATGGAGGAGGAAAACAATATCAGGTGACTGAACTGAGTTACCCGTCCCAATCAATTATTAGCTTTATCACTCTTATTCAATGTAACATTCAGTGTATACATTTTCAAATTTGTTATACACAATCAACAAGGACGTGTAAATTTCCTTCAAGTATCATGGAGGAGAAAAACAATATCAGGTGACTGAAGTGAATTACCCATCCAATCAATTATTGGCCTTATCACTCTTGTTCTGTGTAACAATCAGTGTATACGTTTCCAAAATCGTTACATATAATCAATAATCACATGCAAATTTCTTCAACCATGGAGGAGAAAAGAATACAGGCTGACTGAAGTGAATTTACCCATCCAATCAATCATTGGCCATATCACTCTTGTTCTGTGTAACAATCAGCGTATACGTTTTCAAAATCGTTCCATATAATCAATAATCACCTGCAAATTTCCTTCAACCATGGAGGAGAAAATAATACAGGTGACTGAAGTGAATTTACCCATCCAATCAATCATTGGCCCTATCACTCTTATTCTATGCAGCAATCAGTGTGTGCATTTCCAAATCGTTTTAATTAATCAATGGTGAATATACCCATCCAATCAATCATTCGCCCAATCACTCTTATCCTAGGTAGCAATCAGTGTGTGCATTTCCAAATTGTTTTAATTAATCAATGATATCACATGTACATTCACTAAAATGTTCCCAAGACTTATACTACATTATAGCATATCTTAATTGTCTCCTCATAACATTTCCCTGAATAAAGGAATGATGTATTTGTCGTTTATATTATTAAGAAACAAGCTTGATGAAGAGGTAATTGATTACATTACTATAATCAATCTTGATTCTTGATTGAAACTTCAATATTTACTTTTTCTTATAAGTCACAGTTTATAATGACATACATATGATAAGTTCGGGAGATGTAATTGAAAAGTTGTCCAACGGTCATGCCTTTTTTAAGTGTCTGATACCTGTCTGAAATTTTTACTTTAAGGTTTGTCTGACAAATTCAAATTGAATGTTGGACACATGTTCAAGAGGATCCAAAGAGTGTCTGTTTCCATGTTGGATATGTAACCCTCTTTAGTGCCTGTGCTTCATAAACCCTTTGATGAGAATCAAGATGCAAATGAGGGCGCTAAGTGCAAAGAAAAGCTACTTAGGCGATTTCGGACAGTTTTGACATCATTTTGTAATCTGGCATAGCTCTCTCCTTCAAGATATGATTGAGATGATTCAAGATGCCATGGAAAGCCAAGAAAAAGGTCTACGACTTTCATGTTTTGAATTTTAAGAGATACTGGCTCTGTCAAGGTCGAAATCGGGCTTGAAGTTGCTGCACCAGCACCGCTGACATTCTGGAAGGTTCCCAAACTAGTTTTTTTAGTTCTTGTAACAAGGGTAAAATTGACATCTTCATGAACAAAAATTCAGTATTCTAGTTAGGGATTTGTTTATGTAAGACTTATAGAGTCTTGGTTGATCAACCTTAATCCTGCAAGGATTAACGGAGGTATTTCTAGGTCTTCTAGGATAAAGTCTTTACACCTTATAAGTAAGACGCCTTTGGCTCATTGTAGGGGAGAGAATTTGTTGAGTAATGTAACAAAATGTGAAAGAATTCTCTTGAACTTTTCTGAGAACTATGTGACCTCTTCTTGTGGCTTTCTTCCCTAAACATCCAGAATACCATAGGTTTTTAGCCCTCTATAGCTAACAGGTTGTTGCTTATCTGCCCATACCAAGTTTTCTACCTTAAGTAGTGGATCGTCTTTTGAATCTTTATAACACGTTCCACGATTTATAATCTAGTTGCCGGGTTTAGGTTGAATATAAACAAGCTCCGTATCCGTTACCAATATTTTCTCTTACTCTTTTAAGTTCTTTTGAGAACTATGTGAACTTATCAAGGGGTTTTCCTTGTGGTGTTCTTCTCTAGACATCCAGAATACATTAGCTTTCTACAGCTAACGGGTCTTTGGTTATCCGCCTATACCAAGGTTCCTACCTCCACATAGAAAGTGGGTCGCAGTCTTTTAATCTTTATCACTCATTCCAGGATTTGTAGCTAATGTGGTTGCGGGTTTTGGGTTTCACCTCTCATGAATCTCTTACAGTGCAGTTGCTGATTCTCTTTCGGTTTTGCATAAGAATCCACGATTGTAAATTGCATTTTAGAATCTAGTTCGACAAACATATTTTGTACTTTGATTTGTTTAGATAGAACATTATCAATCAAGTGTCTATCTAATGATTATATCATCTGTCTGAACAGTGCAAAATTTGTTTTTCTGTTCTCCTTTTCATAGTCCAGTGACAGGACAAATTACCAACTAATAGCAATGAAATAGAAAGGAAACACCATTCCTAACTCCTGTTTTCTTTTTCAAGAGTTTGGTATGAAAAGTGGAAAATCGAAAAGTCATTCTGCTGGAGATCTTAGGAAGTCTTTTGTCATCTAGAGTAGAAAGACCTTTCCAAAGAGATCCTAGAAACATGAAGAAGACTCATTGACTTATCAGCTCATTTCAAAGCTACATCTAAGAAAGGTCTAACATATCTATTGTAACATATTTATATGTAAATAAATAACATAAAGTATACATTTTATGGCAAATGCTAACCCAGCCCTTGGGGCTATGGTTAAGCATTAGATGAATAGTCATTAATGATGGGTATCTTTGATTTTCAAAAGAATATAATGAACAGAAGCATTAATTGTGAAACTAGTACTAAGTTCTTATTGCTAGTTGTCATTTAGTAGTAAATAAGTTGTTGTGAGTATTAATTTTTTCCTTAGTAATTAATTTTCTGTTTTCCTCTCCTTTTTTATTTTGATCCTTTTTTCCTTTGTTCTAGAACAATAGTAGAATGCTTATTTCAAGCATCACCAATCATGAACCAATTAGGAAAATCACTTTTAACTTTTATCGAAATTAAATTAAATACATTAGGGGTTTAGGGTTTTATGTTTTAAGGTTCTGGGTTTTAGAGTTTCGTGTTTTAGGACTTTGTATGGTTTATAAATAATATTGTAGATTGTAATCCTTCTATTGGTATGATCATTTTTTATTTTAATGTTGATAACGGTAAAAAATGAAGTGATTGCCCAATTGATTCATGATTACCCGTGTTTGAAATAAGTATTCTACCATTGTTCAAGAACAAAGAAAAAATTTTAAAAAAGAAAGAATGAAAAGGGGAAAATAATGAAAGAAAAAAAATTAACACTCATTCATATAAAAAATAGTAAAAGAACTCATTTAGATGACAATTGATAAGAAGCTTTTAATATTAGTTTAACCATTAATATTTCTATTCATTACATTCTCTTGAAAGTCAACAATTCACCTAATTAATGTCTATCCATTAATGCTTAACAATAGCCCCAAGGGCTGTGATTAGCAAGACCCATATTTTATTATGATGTTTATGTATGGCCATATAACCTATTATCATGTGTTTAGAATATATACTTTCCATTTTTATTTAATATATACATTGCATTAATAATTGTGTACTGAATTGATTTAACAAGCATCGATCTTTTCATCACTTTATCATTGAATTTTCTCCCTTAACCATGAGATCATTTTCAACTAGAGTATAGAATATGCTACTCTATTCAGGCTACATTATATAAGTAGGGTATTCAAGTCGAAGCTAATTAAATTTATTTTCATTCTAACACCTGGAAATAAGTTTAACCAAATGTCAGAACAGAATTGACATTCACTACTGGCTTTTTCATCCAAGAAGGTGAAATGGAATGTAAACTACATCCAATTTGGTGGGGAAGGCATTTAATTTCAGCATACAAAAGAGAGCCAAAGATGACAAAGCAACCCAGCATAAGAAATTCCAATACACTTAAGGAGTTGTCCAAGGAGAGGCAAAGGGTAAAGGACCAC
Organism: Rhazya stricta; assembly: GCA_001752375.1. Lineage (NCBI taxonomy): Eukaryota > Viridiplantae > Streptophyta > Magnoliopsida > Gentianales > Apocynaceae > Rhazya > Rhazya stricta. Next base: position 2,777,355 of record MEJB01000023.1, read on the forward strand.
AAGATCATTGGGAGAGGCATATGTGCTTTTAGGCAAATTCCTTTAAAGATGAGGTGCAAATTTCAATGGCTTAGCCACAAATTTTTTGTAGTCCTTTATTTTGCCTCAGTGGGCGACCAACAGGTTCTCTGCCGATGAAGCCCTTATTCCTTTCCTTGTCTATTATCTCTGTAATGATTTGAGATCTTGAGGTTATAGGTATCCACAAGGTGTCAGTTACAGAAGCGTTTTTAGCCATTTGGACGGCTAAAATCTAGTGTCTATATAATTTGAATCAAGCAGGAGCTAACTGTTACTGAATCCAACTTGAGATTAAAGTTTAAATCAAACTCAAAATTAAATATTAGCTTTTTCAACCAATTAGCACAAGGCATACACACAATGATACTCCCCCCACTATTAAAAATATTCTCTTTATTTCTCTCTTGGATCTCTCTCCCTCATGGTCAAAATCAAACCTCTCAATCTCTCCATTGAAGAGGAACCTCTCAACTCCACTCCAACAATTGCTGGGGAAAAGGAAAAGTTCATCTCATGGTCTCAAATCTCTCGAGATTACTCTCTCTAACCCACCCTCTCAACCACAAAGGAAAGAGAATTTAAAATATTAAATAAAACCCTCCCCCTCTCAACCACAAAGGACTAAAAATGGCCTTTAGACATGCACAGACAATTTGAAACAAGAATTTGTCTTACTTGAGCAGTAAGTGACTTGATCACTTCTTTAGCTGCTTTGCATTTGGCAGTCTCTTCTCCTGCAATTGCTATAGCTTCCTTCAACTGTTTGGTAGTTCGTTCTAGTTCCACTTCCTGAAGTTGGGCCTTGCGACTGAGATTTTCCACCTGAAGCAATACTCTGTTAAACATTTCTCAAAAAACTTAAAACCTTACAAGATTATCAACTACATATATTTTCCAATAGAAATTACATTTATATCAAAGTATCCAATTTTAGTGCTACACATGAAACGTAATCCTCAAAACAAGACAGGATATAAGAAGGTCAGGGACGTAAATATGATATATAGTTCCATTTTGAAGTATTTCTCATGCAGGACAAACCCGCTAGGGAGCCCACGCTAGAATAACATGAAAGTATAAAAAGAAGTATGTGWTTTGAATGGAAGGGAAACTCGAAAATAGCAGAAATTCGTAGAGAAATTCACTGGAAAATAGGAAAGGGTGTTTCTTAGCCTCACACTAAAAAGTTGATCTAGGTGTCACACCTACAATCATAAGGTGTCGCACCTTAGGTTTTGATTGCATCACACAACCAGAATAAATCCAGGTTAACTGAAGTATTATAATAGTAAGAAAATAAGATACATAATAAGAACTCCCTATTTATAGGACTAACTCCTTAACCTACTAGGAAAAGAAAATCTTACTAGAACTCTAGAACTATTAGGAAACTAATTATTAACCCAAAATCGAAAAAAACTACGAAACTCCTCAAACTATGATTACCCTAAATCCCATATCAGCTGTCCATCATCTAAAGTAAGATGGATTAGGGTTTGGCCTTTAGAAGCTTCTTTATTCCTCCTCTTATAAACCTTAAGAGGTGGTTGGTGCCACTTTCCTGCATCATTTCCCCTCGGCTTGAAAGAATTCATCCCCACTGAGTTAAAACATGGTACTACCCATAAGATCACGATAAGTGCATTGGAATTCTTGGGCAAGAATCCAATTATTGCCATCCATTGGTTGACTTTACCACTTGACAAGGAATTTCTGGTATCTGTCTCCACGTCTAGTTGACACTATCTGCTCATCAACTTCAACGTCTTGTTCCCCACTTTTGGACTTCATGATATATCGGTATAGAAGGAAAAGATGGAATCTTTGGGAATAATGAGAGAAAGAACTGATTCTCCTGCTATTGGAATACCAAACTGATGCAGGACAAACCCGTTAGGGAGCCCAAGCTAGGATAACTTGAAAGCATAGAAAGAAGTATGTGATGTGATCGGTAAGGAAACCAGAAAATAGCAGAAATTCGTGGAGAAAATTCACTAAGAAATAAAAAAGTGTTATTCTTAGCATCACAGTAAGAAGTTGACCTCTTAGTTGACCTAGGCATCACACCAAGGACCATAAGACGTTGCACCTTAGGTTTTGACTGCATTATACTTCCAGAATCCAGGTCAAACCGGAGTCTTATGCATTGTAAGAAATAGCATATATAATATGATAAAGAACTCTCTATTTATAGGAGTAACTCCTAAGCCTACTACGAAAAGAAAATCTTACTAGAACTCTAGAACTACTAGGAAACTACTTATTAACCCAAAATGCAAAACAACTACGAAACTACTTAAACTATGATTAGCCCAAATCCCATATCAACTATTAATCATCTAACGTAAGCTAGATTAGGGTTTGGCCTTTAGAAGCTTCTTTATTCCTCCTCTTATAAACTGCAAGGGGTGGTTGGTGCCACTTGTCTCTATCAATTTCCAGAAGGAAAAATCACTAAATTGGTTTTGCAAACTTTAAGTGCCTTGACACCTTTTCATATGGACAAAGTTAGCTAATATAAAAGGAAATATGACTTGATTTCGTTCTAACCTTGACCTACTTAGAATAATAACTAATGAATCAGCAAGGGAAAAATTTGCATAGATGTATTTGTTCATCAATGATCTATCTGGCACTTGATAATGAAACTAATGGAAACTAGTTAATTCAAATCAAGGACTTATATATATTAGTACATTCACAGGAATGACTGCCAAATGAACATCACTTATGTGCAGCAGAAGTTCTTTGAATTTGAAGTGACAATGCACTAACTATTAAATTGTGGCGCACCCAAAATGCCTCCATGACACAAACTCAAATATATAATAAAAAATATTGATCTATTTTAGCAACAAATGAAGGTGCTTCCTTTACTTATCAACATAGAAATATATTGCAACTGAAAGTACTTTTCTTTTCAAGTAACTTAATGCCAGAGAAACATAATGTTTGTACTTCTAATCAATCATCACTACAAGATGCATTATCTGTCCTACCTACTAGGATTTGCTTCTTTTGGGAGTTAATGTCAATAATGTGGAGATAAAATAAACAAGGATTTTTTTCCACTAGAGTAGCTTAACGTTTGGATTCATCTTCACTTTAGTACCCTAACAATATTTTTGTTTCACCATAGTAACTGACAATATTGGTTAATGGCATTAAATTTTGTGGTAAATATATTAAGGCTTTTGCTACTAAAGTGCGATACCTTAGGTTTGCTTTTAAGTTAGCACCCTAACATCACTTTGTATACCCTTTAGTGCCCTTTGCTCATATAAGTCAACCCCTAAACGATATACATCCATAAATTAATACACAAAAGTATGCTTATAGTCTTCTTACTTCTCAAATTTAGAGAAAAGTATTACMGCATCTGATATGATCAGCCAACGATGGAATAATACAAATGAAAATAAATACACTGTCAGTTTGTCACTACAGACTTATCTTGTTAAAGCAACACCTACGCCAATACTTGAGACTGGTGGTAAGTTTGTCGGGTTCCATTGCTATTGGGACCAATGGACAAGGTGCTATTGTATTTTTTGCTTAAGAATTGATTCTAAAAGGAGAAAGACAATTGAGTATAAATTACATAAAAAAATAAATCAAATAATGGATGCTAACAGCCATTAATTTGGGTAGTAGCCGAGATATTTGTCGGGATGGCATTGCTATTAAGTTGAGTTGCTGAGAAAAAAAGGAGAAAAAGAAAAAAGAAGAGAAAGCCCCAAAAAAAAAAAAAAAAGAAAGAAATCTGCTGATATAATCTAATGAAAGGTATTAAAGTGATTCAGGAAGTAGTTTAGCAATAAAAACAAACATAATTGGTATTCTTGTCAAAATACACACTGAAGCGAATTTATATATAATATCTTTTACTGGCTATATTCTTGATGCAAGCAACTAAATTGAAATGAAATTAATTTTAGGGGTACTGAAGTGAATGTACCCCCAAACAGGAAGGTACTTGAGTGAAAATCCCTAAAAATAAAGCAGGATTCTGTAAAAAAAACGTTGGACAAAAACATACCTGAGCTCTTAGTTTAATAACTTCTTGGCTCAGACTATCGTTTGTTCGTTTTGCATCATCCAGAACAACTTTTGGTGAGGTTAGTCCCCCCAAAGTTGGAGTTGGGGTAGTCGAACGAGGTGGACTTGGCCGTCTAGATATAGGTGATGTAGCTCGAGAAACAATTCTTGATCCCGGAACAGATGCAGAGAAAAACTTTTTGGATGACCCAAATACTGGATTAAACGACTTAGAGATATTAAGTGCTCCCCATTGAGAATTTCCATTTGGAATAGGAGATACACGACTGCTGTTAAATTCCAATTTTTTATTACGCTTGGAAGAGCGGCTTTCCACCTGTTTTAAAGATTCCATTGAAGAAAATCTGGCAAGATGAGGCCGAGATCTGGCATCCAGCTTCTCATCTTTGTCAACAAGATCATTTATGACCTGATTCATACTTCCTCTTCTGCTCACAGAGGAGTGAGATGAACCGTCAGCTTCAGCTGTTTTCCTTAACTTACCGAAGCAATTATCACAAACACGATATGGCTTGTTGGGATTAGGTGCCATAGAAGCCCTCAGTGACTTCTTGCTGCTGCAAGAATGACAAAATACAAGTCCACAATTATAACAGTTATGGCGCTTTCTTTTGAAATTAAATGGTAGACGGCAGCCAGAGCACATGGATTGATCAATGCCTGAGACCCACTTATGCAGGCAGATTGCTGCGGTAAAATTAGTACCACAAGCAATACTTTTGACTTGCTTGTCTTTCAAGGCTTCTACTAAAGTTGGGGAACTTTTATCATCTGTATCGCCATGACCTAACCTCCCATTTGCTCCTTTTCCCCACGTGTAAACTTCAGTTCTTGAGGTCAATACTGCAACATGGTAGGCACCACAAGCTATTTCCTCCACAAAACTCTTTGCTAGTTTTCCTTCAACACGGCATGGGAGTTTCCCATCAGCATGAGGATTTCCTAGCTGGCCATAAACAGGACTTCCCATCGTATATACATGACCAGAAGTCGTAAGAGCAACTGTCAGGCTATGTCCACAAGCAACCTGACAAAAATTGGGTTCAACAAGAGCAGCAACACAAGTAGGCACAAGTCTTGGTTCTTTGTCACCGTGACCAAGTCGACTTTTATCCCCATCTCCCCATGTAAAAAGTTTTCCTGACGAACAATTGCTGGAACTTGAATTTCCGACCATAACTTCAACAACTGCAGCAGTATGCCAAACACCACAGGCAGCTCTGACAGTGCGTAGCCCTTTAAGGGATTCCACTTCTCTAGGTTTTGAAACACTTCTACGATCTCCATGACCAAGAACACCAAAAGTTCCATCTCCAAATGTAAACAATTGTCCAGCAGAGGTCACAACAGCAGTATGCCAGGGCCCACAGGAAATAGATGAAACATGTATACCCTCAAGAGGACCGTTCACTCTTTTTGGAACCCAGTGACTGACATCATTACCATGACCAAGAAGACCAAAGTGACCATCACCCCAAGTATACAAGTCACCAGAAAGTGTTACAGCACAAGTGTGGTGTTCACCGCATGCAACGAGCTCAATATTGGTGCTATTGAGAGCGTCAATAAGCTTTGGTTGTAAAACATCTGAATCTACCCCATGCCCAAGCCTACCTCCTGACTCCTCACCCCAAGAAAAAATCTCCCCTTGTTTAGTGACTAGGGCAGCATGACGTCCACCACAGGCTATATTCTGAACATCTAGTACGACTGCAGATTCCAAAGCTTTTGGCAATATAGAATCCAATTTGACACCAAAACAACTGCCAACTCTGTGATGTCCACCACCCAAAATGCCATCTCCAGTGCCTTCCCCCCAAATAAAAACATCTCCCAAGGCATCACCCTCATCATGACCAGATCCTTGACTTGATGAGCTAACAGCACTTGAAAGGCTTACCCTGAAAGCATCCATTCCTGTTGATTTCATCTGACCGTGAATGCCATCAGAACCTCCTGATGACAAGGAATGGACAGAGGCACTAGCTGAATCTGAGGGAAAGAAACCCTTGGGAGGTACAGCATATAACATGACATCTGAAAATGCTTTATCCAGGCCATTCTTTGGGGGGCTATCATATGGACTATGAAGGCGAAGCTGATCATTACCATCCTGACATGTAGCAATGGACGTCATTAAATAGTTTCAGGGAAATCATGTGTAATCTGGATATTGGGAATGTTTATCATAGATTGGGCAATTTGTCTTTGAATGAATGCAAAGGACATAAGCACCCAAAAATACCTTCTGCAAGCTATCACCACTACCAAATGGAGAATTCAAGGGGGAGCTTCTCCGTGTGTAAGTTCGAGGACTATTAGCTTCAGATGAAACTCCATCACTTCTCGACTCTGTTCTCCATTTTCTTTGGTGACTACGAGAAATTAATGCCTTCAGACCACTAAACCATACTTCAGCTTCATCTTTATCCTTGCATATCTGGAGGACCAGCCAGACAGAAAAGGAAAGGGGGGAGGGGGGGGAAAAAAAAGCAGGGGGAAAAAAGAGAAAAGAAAAAGCATACTCACATATTAAATTGGAAGTACACAAATAGATAATTACTTTGAACCTCAACCCCAAGGGGAATTTGTGTAAAAAGGTACACGCTTACCAGATCAAGCGATCTGTCATTGTATATCAAGGAAAAGGATTGATATTCCTTCTCAGGCCGTGGATACCTTTGAAAAATTGGCTGTAGGAAGAACAAAATCAATTCAAATTTATGACGACACAAAAAAAAAAAAAAAATGAGGTTTAATATGAATTTCTAAGAAATGTAAATCATTTGGACCGATGAGATTTTCCTCAAAAACGTGAACAAGTTTGCATAGTATAAAAACTAAACAAAGAAATATCTATGGTAAGTAATTAGAAGAAAGGTTCTTACAGAAAGGCAACATTAAACAAGGGAGACCACGGCAGTCAATGGCCAGACAGTAAGGTCATTGAGCAGGCAAATAGGATAGATAAAAATTTCTGAACTCTGTGACAAAGTTTTTAACACTATAAATGAAAGAGTTTCAGTTTTCTAGTGTAAATATATATCAAGAAGCTAAAGCTGCTGCATCACAAATCCTCTAGAGTGATCCTCAAAGTCAATAGCCATATGATTTAGATAAGGATGATTAGAGACCCTATAGCTAACTAGACAAGGTTGAGAAAAGAAAGAAAGAAAGAAGAGTGGGTATTGACTAGATACCACAGTAATGGTCAGAATAAACTGGAATGGAGRATACRCGTGTGGCTAATTTAGTAGCTTGATTTTGCTTAATATGTCCGTTGTTTCAAAAGGTATGGCTTCATTTGACTAGGAATCAAATTTAAGGAGAGAATTTGAACATTGAACTGTTTGCAATTTTATGCTCTTTAGATGTTGAGTGCAAGTGACAAATTGCTTCTTACTTAAAATGAACACACGTCATATTTGTATCAGCTTTGGCAGAAACATGATTGGTCTACCAATTCCAAACAAGGTCTATAACTAAGGGCAATAATTAAGAATTTTCATTAGATAGGATGTCTGATATAGTAGAGGGCACCTATTTTGAAGAGGAAAACAGTGAGACCAATAACTTTTTGACTGCAGGAATATATGTTTTTATGACTTTGTTCAGGTCTTCTTAAACTTCAAGTAAAGGTATCGGTTTAACTCAAGCCACTACTCAGTATAGTCACAGCCACGATAAGGGTTTAATTTGAGCAAGATAATGTACTTGAATCATCAAGGATACATCACAATAGTCTGAAATTCAAGTAATGAAAAAATCTTGAAAGTTACCTTAATTCTAATCTAGGAGACAAGCTTGTAAATAAAATTTATTCATCTTACTTGAATAAGTCAAAATATGTGATATCACGCTTTAAAACATTCATATCTTCCAGAGTAATATGAACTTTCCAAATAATAGTTTTCTGTTTTAGTTCTTTGCTAGTCGCGGTAACGAGAAAAAACACATTTTTTCCAAAATCCAATGATTCAATCATTTTGGTAATCATTAATTCAATTCAAGAACTTGGAATTCCTGATCCAACCATATCTTAACGACTGAATTGTTAGAGAAGCGGGATTCAAATGAATCGCCCAAAAGGTGTGGATGAAGCTGGTAAAGTATTGCATTTAAAAAAAAAAAAAAAAAAAAGAAAGAGAGATAAGGCAAGGATGCAGCTGTTATTAGCAAGCCTACTAAGAGAAACAATATGTGTCTGGCAACATTATAGATTATCTTAACATACATTTGAACTGTCCTTACATTAAATGTTGATGCTGTGTACTTAGTTTGTTTACATTTGTTTGTCATAACGATCCTAGTTTTCTTTTTCTTTTTCTTTTTCCTTTTCTATTATTACCGAATATAGTCTCTTGACTTTACTTTTTATTTTGAAAGAAAAAACAGAAAGTGCCAATGAACATTCAAGTTGCTTATTCAGAATTGTCAGTGTATCACATTTCTTTATTAATCTTCCAATTTAGAACAGCTTAGCTTTTATGGTGGTGATGAGATGATATAAGGTCACTATAGCTGGCATAAGTATTTCTACTTGAACATTCCCTTCAATTCTAATTAGTGAGAAGTGTAGCATCTAAAAAAAGGTAACCACAACACTGCATAGATGTTCTTTAGATTACTATGAAACATCTATGAGTAAGTATACGTATAAACACCAGTATAAGCCTTAACTAAATGACAGAATTGAGAAACAGCAGGTTTCAGCATCAAAATAATGTCCCCAACTATATATAGTGTCTACATTTAGACAGCAAATGATTCCTTTTCCAATGAAGAGCATTTGGATGTAAATTTTAACCCAGTGCTACTTAGTCAAACATTGACGTGTTCCCAAGTGGGACAAAGTGACTAAAATCAAGCACTTATAAAGATAAATACTTACTGTGCGCTGCCCAGAAATAATTCTCGACACATGGCTCAGTTTAAGGTGTTTCTCCTCTTTGCCTGAGAACCACATCAGAACAGACTCATCCTGTATCACACCCACAACTAAATTTTAGACCTCAGTAATGGGGGCAAAAACCCCAGAGTACCATTTCAGAGGGCATCAAGAAAGGGAAAAAATATGAGCAAACTATTTCATGAATTAAGGATGATTTTAATATTATTAAAGATGTAATAATAATTTCTTGTTGATAACCACTATGCAAAGAAAGAGCATTGTTACAGTAGAACCAGAGAAGTAATTCAGCCCCTTGATACACAACTTGGATTAACGAAATAAAACAGAAATACTAGTATTCATGCAAATAGAAGCTACTCTAACTAAAATGCACAACTGAACTGATGAATGAATCATACAATATGCATTTTAACCCAACTGAAATCAAGTATAACAAGAAAGGAGCACCAATGCAGGAATTAAGTCACTAAACAATAGACAACATGACTATTTATGCTTATTATCCCCATATAGATCTTAGTCATGTGTTCATCACGGTAATAGAACTAAGTTTTTTATATGGCTGCTTGATGGTAAAATCTATGTCTATTTGTCTACCTATTCATCCACRAGGTTTATTATAGAGACTAGCTGTCAGACAGAGAAATAACTCGAGTCCAGAAACAGAGCCTTCTCACTCTTGTTTTGTTTTAGATGCACTACAATAAAGAAGGTAAACCACATTCTTGAAGACAAACTCATTAACTGTGTACGTGACTAAAACTGGTTCTCAGCTGATCTCATACACATTATTGGTAATGTCACCAATTTTCCCCAACTTGACTAGTGTGTATGTGTGTAGAATAATGGACAGATCATGACACATTCCAGAAACCAATTGTAAAATTTTTCAAAGAGAAAAAAATTGAAAGTGTCTCACTTACTAAACCATAAAGTATGATGGTTCTAAATCCTGCTAAACTTAAACAGAGTTATATTCCAAACATCATCCAGCCTCAAACTAGTAAGCAACTAGTTTGAAGAACTACAATGGAAACAAGCAACGCAACGCAACTTAACCAATTAAGCTTTTGAAGTACATTTATATGTTCAAACTAAAAACAATGGTTAAAAGGCAAGTTATCTTCAATAGAGTGGGTGAAAAGAATTCAAGTTGTTGAGAAGAAAAACAAGGCACAAAAATGAACAGGACAAAGGTAAAACTGGGCTTACATTTGCTAGCCGGAAGGGACAAAACTTTGGCTTTCCCCTTCTTCCATACTTCAGCAAATATGCACCTTTCTTAAGAGCAGTGATCGCCTGTTGCAAGGATAAACCAAAACCAAATTTTATAGGAAATCAAACATGTTTSCTGCCAGAAAGAACTGTAAGTGCAGTTTACTTAAAGCAGAAAAAAGGAAATTCATATCACAAAATACTTCCAACCTATAGTTTGAAAAAGAGGAGGAAACAAAGTTTACAATCAAAAAGACTTTCATTGACTCTCTTATTTGCACTTGGTAAGATTTGGAATTAAAGCAAACAGGAATTCAGTAAAGGCAAGTCATTAGACAAAATTCAAAAGTTACAGGAAAGAACCCACAAGCCGAGCTTCAAACTAGGCATTCTTAAATAACAGGGATGCTCATCCAGAAACTTCCCCAGAAAAATTGATAATAAAATAAAGAAATTCACTCTATTCACAGATAATGTTGCCTACAAACCAATTATAAAAGTTTAATTATTTAGGATAAGAGAAACAACAAGAATGGAATAGTCAAATGACAACAAATGTAGTCCTTGTCAGAATTACAACTCAAGAAGGCAATGAAGCTACAGAGAGTGTCAATGGAGATAGACATGTCTTATATACAAGAAAAAAGTGAGAGCTCGAATTGTAAGAATGCCATACAAAAGAATCAATTGACAATTAGATATTAGTATTAGTGGCTGTCCGATGATAATCCCTGATGAGCCAACAACATTGCCTTTCTCTTTCTTTTTCTTCTTTCTTTTTAGAGCCATTCCTGTCTAGGAGGAAGTGAAGGAGAAGGGACGGAGAAACCCGATAGGAATTAAGGCCCTGACAATGATTTAAGGTCAAGGATGCCAACCACTTGCTCCAATTCAGTGGTTTATTTTAGTCCTGAGATTAGATAAAGAATGCGAAAATTGGATCACCAACACCAGAGTAGTTTCAGAGCTGAAAAGAGGCACGTAACATCCATAAGAGTGAAGCAACATATGAACAGCAACCACATTGTACAAGGGACCATACAACGACCAGAAGCACATGTAAGTTGCGCAAATCACAGATTCAGCATGCTTAAAAATCTGCATTTGAACTCTTGACAACAGTCGAGCCGAAATTCATTAATTCAAAGTTCACTATTGCTCAGGGTTATTAATCTTCCCCTACCGCCCAATGTCACAGAACATCATTCTATCTTCTTGTAACATATCATTTTCCAGCCATGTATTGCACCAGCGGTTTTTTGTAATTCTACCAAAAGTAAGAGTTTAGCATCACTAGTACATTCTTGCATAGAAAAGTGCTTATTGAGAAAATTTCTTAGCAGCATTGTATTATCTGTTTCTTGCCAAARAGAAGGATAATACCGAAGTTCTATTCCTCAGGGCATAAATTATATTTTTCTTTTTCAGACTGAGTATTCAGTTAAGCTCTTTACCAGACGTAAATTGCTTTTCGTAATGCTTTTCAATGCATTCACTTCTTAAAATAATTTAGGCAATTTCAGAATTAGTCAGTAAACATAGCAATCACTTTACCATCAAATGGTCACCTACATAAATCAAACAAATCCCAGACAACTACAACACACAAAACATATCCCATATATTTCAAAATACAGCCCTGTACAACCAATTACGTGCAAACCACAATGAACCCCACAAAAATAAAATAAATTCAAAAGTATTAGAAGAAAGGAGGAATYCGTTATATTTTAAACTTAACCTTAGGGGGAAAAAAAAAGTAAATCTAAAAGAGAGAGAAATGTCAAGACATAAATATGGTTATAGAATGAGGAGATAAAATATGCAATCAAAATGATTAAAGAAATCATAAATAATTAATCAGTTAAGAAGAAATTCAACTGAAAATACTAAAAACGAACCTGCTCGATGTCCCTTTCAACTGCTCCACCAGTTCTGCCAGCGTCTGTAGTCATCCTATCCGCACGTAACATCCAAAAGAGCAGCTCTTCAACGAAGCCCTAAATTTTCCCCCAAAAGGCAATCTATCTTTCAATCCGTCATTGTTCTCAGCTCGAAACCCGCCCATTCATTTACTGTATCATTCCACTCTCTTCAATTATAATAACAATAACAACAGCTTTACTTTTTCTCTTCTTTTTCTATTTTTTTTTTTTTTTTTGGGCTTCACATCCAATATAATGTATTGCCCAAAACAAAAAAAATAATTCAATTTGTAGAACAATGATCTTCTAAGCACAGCAATGTCAGTAACTGCGGCAACTGTAGGAGTTATTTCCAGCTGTAAAAGTGCAGTTAACTGTAGAGAAGCTACGACACAGTACTGAATCTTGACTAAGTAATTCACTTAGAACAAAGCTTCAAATAAAAAAATAAAAAAAAACCCATAGTCTTAAATTCCAGAGAAATAAAAGCAAAGTGAGTTTTTCAGCTTTCGCTGTCTGTTATATTTGAGAGACAAATCGATCGAACCCCAAACACAGAAATGATACTGACTTCACTGATTTTGATAATTGGCGGCTTCACTAAGCTCGAGGTTCTCTGACAAGGCTGTCTGTATGTGAATCTAATGGAAATGAATGCTTTTCTGATCTGTGAAAATGAGTTGTTAAAGCAGAAACAGAGCGGGGTTGGGGTCGAGGGTATACTGCGATGGCAACGGGGAGGAGCGATGATCTTCAAGGGAAAGTGGACCAGTAAAACTAAATAGTTGGGTATTACTTGCCACCTGGTAGCAATGGTAGCAGAAAGTGAATAAAGTGAATAATGTTAATAATAGGCGAGGACTGAGAGAGGATAAAACGACTGCTGTATGGACATGAGAGGGGTAAAGTTTTTCTGTGTTAGAACTTAATCTACATATTATTATCCAAAACCATTCCATTCAACTTGAATTTCTCTCTCATTGAGAAGTTAACTGGGCTAAGAGCATCTCTAACATTAAAGGAGTAAATCTTAACACATGAAACTTGATATATAGAATAATCAATTCAAATAAGATATACTAAAAGAAATGTAAAAAAAATAAATTTCAGACTTAAGATCATCCACAAAATTAGATTTTCTTTGGTTTTTATTTTGATTTATGCACCAAAAATGAAACAACCATGAGGATGATGCTCAGTACGTTTAGCATCCAATGCAATGGCAATGCCACTGCATCATACATGATACATGTCACTATGCCAGGTGTTAGCGCAATGACTTGGTTGCTACATTGGCCACTGTGTGACATGTTATTTATTTTCCATTTTAGCTTTCATTGATTACATAATGGGGGGGAAAAAAAATCCAAAACTTAAGTGGTTGTGTAAAGTAGTGAATTTGTTTTTAAAAAGTATTCCAAAATGGCATTTATTTTTCCCTTTCTTCAATAAGGTAGTCAAATTTTAAAAAATAAAAAATTCCCAACTTGAGCTTGAAGACACCAGTCTCATCCATGCACAAGTTCAAGRTTCGAAGGAAATTAGGTCCATGATCTGCACCTCGTGCGCACATATTATTTGAGTCTCTATGTCATTAATTATTTTGCCTTACAAAAAGAAAGTTAAGTATAAACTAATCTAAGTTTTAATGATTTTTTTAGGTGGAATAGACTAATTATGTTTCCTTCTAATCATTTTTTAATCTTGAATAGGGTTTTAAATACTTTTTCCAAAACATTTTCTAACATTTAAAGGTCTTTTTAAAAGTTGGAAATTGTTTAAGTAATTTAGACAAACATTAAGTATGCTCAATAAATGCTAGTAGTGGGTTCAGCAATAAATGCAAGATTAAAAGCAAGAATTAAAGCAAGTAAAACAACAAGGATAAAAAGATATATAGTGCTTCCATCCCTCTTACGATCTACATCCATTACCTATAGCATCAACCTTAGGATTTTAAACTCCATTATCAAAAAGTCACCCAAACTTTTATAAGTATATGAAGCGTTCACCCACCTTGAGTTTTACAACATGATTAACCCTTCAATCAAAGCTCATCCTTATCCACAAGGGCTCCATGTATATTAACAATCTTCACTAACTATCTTTGAGATAAAGAAGTTACAATATTTCCTTGAAGTGGAAAATAGACACAATGAAGAGAACTTTTCCTTTTGATTCTCGAACAAATTATGACGATAAGGCAACAACAATCTAGAATATCCATCCAATCAACCAAACAACAAGAAGATAGAGTTACTTACATGTCCAACTCAATAACACATCCAAAATTTCATTAGATAGTAAGAGAATTAAAGTGTTAATAAAAATCCATCCATTTGAAAAAGTGAGTGAGTGAGAATAGCTAAAATCAAATGCCTAATAAAGACTTTACAAACATTTAAGAAATTATAAATACTTCATCAACACTAAAAGCATAAAGACATCACAATCCATCCCATATGTTTGTAATCATCACCACCTCTCCACTAATCAAGATAACCAAAATTAACAAAGGTCAAGTAGGACTTTTAAACTTGTAATATAGGACTAATGTATAGGTAAGTCAAATGAAGGATAAGGTAAATGATAGAAGTAAGAGAGTGTGATAATAATTCAACCCATGAAACCTTATAATCCCCCTTTTCTTCTTTCAAATTTGCTCACCATATCTTCCTTCATTAATTGTTTATCAAGAACTACCAAAAGTCACAACTTCTTTGCTTTTTCACACCTTCCTTTTCTTTTCTCTCTTTTTGTTCATTGATCTTCATTTTGAAGATACATAAGACATTTTTATCAAGAGAATACGATGTACAACCTTTCAGCTCTCAAGAAACCATTTGCTTTCACAATTTGCTCAACAACTTAACTCCAAACTCCTTTCATCAAACCCCAACTTCATCTTCATCTTCTCAACATGCATTCTCCATTCAATCGCAAAACAAGAAAAGATGCATTAATTCTCTTACAATAGGAAAGGCAAAATGTATGAAAATCTAATAAGATAAGCCATAAAAGAGTATATCAAAGTACAATAAATACTCAAAAGCTCAAAAGGAGAAATAAGGATATAATATAGATGGGTAAGCTTGAAAGATTCAAACGACTCAAAGAAGGCTTAAGACTTTCATTCATATATCAATAATGGTTATCTTTCTATTTCGCCTCAAGGAGTGAGAACGACAAATTCTAGAGTGGTTGTGTTAAATAAGTCATCCCCACTAGTGTGTCAAGAAATAACTATTCACAAAATAAACACTAATCATGCTAGAAAACAACAAGTAAGATAGATCAAATTAATACTAAAATTTCCAAGTCAAACAAAAATGGTCTCTCATTTGTGTTATATCATCAAAACATGTAAATAAATCATATTGAAAGCTCAAATTTTTAAAATTTATGGGGATAAAGCAATAAGGGCACACAAATGCAATAAAAGTAAATAAAGAATCAAATTTTCCACCTGCACTTAGAACTTAACATTGTCTTCAATGTTAATCAAAGAACCACAATAGTAAGGTGAAAGAGACTTCTCTTATTGTAAATGATGTTGCCTCCTATACAATTCGACCAAGATTGTGGTAAACTCTGACAAAAGCAATAACTAAAAATTAAAATAAAAGAGAAAAGCATTAAAAATGAGAAAAAGAAAAAAAGAGAATAGAAAAAGTGAAAAGAAAGAATGAAGTTCTAATTTATAGTCTTTAACTCGACTTCCCTTAGTTCATCATGCCAAAGTAGGATTGGGGGGTTTCCATTCTCATTCTACAAAGTAATTTGAGAGGTTTCTTCGAATAGAGGTGATTTCATCTATTAAGCAAGGGGCACACAAGAAATAGGAATTGAAAATTTTTCATCAAACTTTATTGCATTCTTACTAGCAAGTATACTAGTCTCGAAAAGTGTATAGCAAGTGAGTCAAGGTCAATCCCACAAGGATTTCTAATCAAGTACCTATTGGTATGATTGAATTAGAATAATAACTAGAAGTGAATGAGTAATCTAAAAGGTTCAATTATGAAATTTAATTAGCTAAATCCTAAAAGATCTAATGTTAATAAAGTTAGGGTATTGATCTAAATCATTCTATAATGAGCAAAGTTAATTGCACCTTCATTACCCTAATTCCCAAATCTAATCTAATTGCTAACAGTAGAATTTCCTAATTTAGGTTTTACCCAATCCCTTGGCATAAAACCCCTAATTCCAATTAACTAAAGTCATATCCCTATACGAATTAGATTAATCAAAATTGCATTAATGATCTAAGAAATTCCCTAATTTTGCTAACCACGGTTAATTACTATAGGAAACCATCCAAAAGGAACCAATTCTATCTCTATCGATTCAGTACTAATGGGTCATCATTTCCTAAGTCCTAACCAATTAGTTCACCTTCGGTTCTTTTGAATTGATTATGAAATCGTTTTGTAGATAGCTAATCCACAAAAGCATTAAGAAAGCCATAATGATAATAAACAACTCAACTAAATTAGGAATCAATAATAAAGGCACAATAGAGTTTAACCCATTACAAAGAAATCATCTTCTCAAATAACCCTTAACCAACATAAAAAATTTAGCCTAAGAAACTCATGAAATCCAACATAAAAGGTACAATAAACATGTTATAATCAAAGATTAGAGAAAAAATAATAGATTTGATGAACAAATTCTTAAATAATCTTGGTTGAATACAAGTCTTCAAGCTTTCCAWTGACTTCTCAAAGTTCCTCTTATTAAAACTACTCTAGAACTATGAAAAAAGAGTATCTCAAGCCACCAAAAGACCCCAAAATCGGCTATAAGATACACTATTTATGGAAGAGTACAAAAACCCTAAAAATGGTTCGACTGGTGCCTGATTTGGATTAAACCAGCATCAATTTAGTGCTGAAAAGAGCAAAACTGGTGCCAGTTGGTTCTGGAAAGATAGAGCAAGAAATTGATGTTAAACCGGTGCCAATTCAAGGGTAAACCGGCGCCTGGTTGGTTTTCTTCCATAATTGGTCATTTTTTTTGATGATTTTCAGCTTCTGAAAATTACGTTTTGAGCCCAAACTCCTTTGAATTTGTTGTTTTGCCTCTTTAAGCTCTTCTACAACTGATTTTTGCCCATTTTCTTGTATTTAAGATGAAAACCTTGCAATTAATCATTATCAAAATTAGTGTAATACAAAGTAAATCATACAAAAAACTTAACAAGAAATGACTTAAGTAAGGATAAACATAATATAAAATATGACTATATCAAACTTTCATTCATATGTCAATAACGGTAATCTTTCTATTTTGCCTYGAGGAGTGACAATGGTAATCTTTCTATTTCGCCTCGAGGAGCGACAGCAATAGATTCTAGAGTAGGTGTGCTAAATAAATTTTCATAATTACCCACTAGTGTGTCGAGCAATAATTATTCACAAAATAAAGTCTCCTCGTGCTAGAAAGAAAAAAAAGTATGGCGGATCAAATTAATACTAAAATTTCCAAGTTAAACAAAATGATCTCTCATTTGTGTTATATCATCAAAACATGTAAACAAAACACATAGAAAGCTCAAGAAATTTGAAAATTATGGGGAAAAAGCAAAAAAAGCACACAAATGTAATAAAAACAAATAAAGAAGAATTCATTCTTCCACCCCACTTAGAGCTTAACATTGCCCTCAATGTTAATTAAAGAACCACAAAAGTAAGATGAAAGAGACTCCTCTTTTTGTAAATGATGTTGCCTCCTTTGGAATTTGACCATCATTGTGGTAAACTCCTACAAAAGCAATAACTAAAAATAAAAACAAAAGAGAAATGCATTAGCAATGAGAAAAAATAATTATAAGAATAGAAAAAGTGAAAATAAAGAAAAAGTTATAGTTTATAGTCTCTAGCTCGACTTCCCTTAGTTCATCATGCAAAAGTAGGATTGGGGGATTGATAGACAACATTGCATACGCAATAAAGCTTCATTCATGTAAGTATACACAGTCCACAAGTAACATAGAGTAAATAAGAGTATCTCCCACAAGGATTGTTGGTTTAAAACTGATGGTTTAAGTTCCTAATAAGATCAATATTTGTTGATTGTCACGAAAATAAAGTAAAATAATATAAATTTATCTAATCATAAAGACTCGAAAACAATCATCGCAATTGCACAAACGAGATGATCAAGAAATTAAAAGTGAGTTAGAGTCAAGAATCCACAATGTGCTAATGTCTAAGAAGTCAAAACATCAATGCTGCAGATAAGCTACAACATTGACTTCCGAGTAAAATGCTACAATAAAGGTTTAGCTACAGTAGAAATGCAAATAGAGATARAAATGACCTCACCCTTTCAGTTAGTTGGTCTTTATTCCTATTTCACTAAGTTGTTCTACTTGTCGAAGTTACTTAGCTTAAGGAACACAAAAAAAATTCAAGTCTCATATGATTTTATGGGTGGAATATGAATGTCTTCAATATTCTATAGTATCTCTAAGATATTAAACCTTATCTCAAGATAATTAAACCYATATCTACTCAAGTTCTCCACATCTTTTACTACCTTTTAGAGTTCAAGAAGCTCAGACAAACACTATTCATAGCTAATATAATAGTGAATGTAAACAATATATAACCTTGAGTAAAGCATTTATAAAGAGAAAACCTTGCTCAAATAATTCAAATAGACATTAAATACACAGGTTCATCAACCATTTAGGCTTTATTTCTCCTTCTATTAGTGATTATTTTGAGATGCATTTCAATATGATAATTTTATTTTAGCTCTGAAGTCTGGATCCCCACTCTTTTCTGCTTCTCACTCTTTTGACTACTGAAGCTTCCTTTGAAAGCTTGGCAAAAAGGTGTCATAGACAACTTTTTGCTTTTTAACCTTTTGCTTTTTACCTTTTGGCTCCAAAAATGATTATCTCTTTTTCCAGTGATGACATTTCTTTTCTTCCTTGACTTTCTTTTTTTGAATAAAATATTCTCTTTTACTCGTGATACTCAGGGCTGCAGCATTGCATTTCTAAGCCATTGCTCTTCATTGTAGCAACATCAAATAAGTCTTCACTTATTCATCAAGTGACATTCTATTTTACTTATAGAATCCCTTTTTCCTACAAAATAGAGTATGATACCTTAGTAATTGCACATGAATTCTATAGTTTCATACTATTGCATAAATAAATTCACTTGATTGAATTTAAGCAATATTCGGGGGAAAATATTACAAAGTAGCACTTCATTATATTAAAAAGGGTGAAAACATGCACATAATCACTAGTAAAATCAATGGTTTTTCACCTACATCCGGGATTTCCTTTCCTCTTCCCCACAATAATTTGCAAGTTTTCCTTAAAGAGATGTGATTTCATCGTATCAAGCAATGGATCCACACAAGAAGTAGGAAGTGAAATTTTTTCATCAAACTTTTTCCTCTTCCTTCTAGACTTCCTAGTCATTTGTTTCTTAACCTTAAGATCTAAAGGAGGGCTTTCAACACTAGGTTTGGGTTTATGTCCTTTTTGTTCAAATTCTACAAATGCAGACCCCCTATTGTGCTTTACATGCATAGCTTCAAGGAATTGGATAGCTTTGGTTATGTCTTGGTGGGGTGTGTTTAGGCATCTTGAAAATGGCACATTCATCCCCAAATCTTAAGGTTAGCTCACCCTTCTCCACCTCAATTAAAGTTTTTTTTTTTTTTTTGTGGCTAGGAAAGGTCTTCCTAACAATAATGTCATCGCATGATCATCTTACATATCCAATACCACAAAATCTATTGGGAAGATGAATTTATCAACCTTGACCAATACATCCTCCACTGCCCCCATAGGGAAACTAGTAGACATATTAGCTAATTGGAGGGTTATATATGTAGGTTTAACATCTCCTAACCCCAAATGTTTGAGAATGGACGAAGCCATCAAATTTATGCTAGCTCTAAGATAACAAAGCACATTATCAAAAAACAACTCGCTAATATGACAAGGAATAATGAATTTTCCTGAATCTTTAAGCTTAGGCATGAGTTTACTTTGGACAATGGCGGATCATTCTTCATTCAAGCAAATAGTTTCATAATCAAGCAATTTTCTCTTATTAGACAAAATGTCCTTCAAGAATTTTGCATATTTTGGCATTTGGGCAATGGGCTCAACAATAGGAAGATTTATCTCTACTTTTTTCAATCTCTCTAAAAAACTTCCTAAATTGATGATTCTCTTTAGGAGGCTTGACAACTAGGGGAAAAGTTAAAGATTTGTAATCTATTTCCTTGCTATTCACTTTACCTTTACACCTCATCTCCTTATCAAGCTTAGATGCAACACTAGGTTCCTTAACCATCTCACCCAAATCATTGATCTTATTAGAGGGTTTCTTTCATTTGAATCACTTCCTAAATCATCCTTAGGCTCCTCTATCATCTCTCACTCCTTAAAGACATGGCATTATACTCATTGGGATTGATTTTGGTGTTGCGAGGTAAGGATTCTTGAACCCTTTGGCTAAGTAAATTAGCGAATTTCCCCACTTGATTCTCAAGTTTCTTACTAGAAGCCTCATGGTTTTGGAACACTAGTTTCCGCACTAGTGATGAATTGACCAACCAAGGCTTCTAAATTGAAAATATTATCTTGAGGAAGGAAACTTGGGGGTGGAGGTTAAGGTGGCCTAATATTGGAATTGGAACTAGAGTTTGCATTTGGTTTAAGAGAAGTTAGGGTAATTTCTCCACTTGGGGTTGTAGGTATTTGAATAGACCTTGTTAGGTCTAGCATTAGAGCTTACATAGTGGGCACCTTTTTGGGAGTTTGGAGGGAAATTGAGGTTAATGTAGTGGTTTTGTGGGCAATTAATACTCTCATGAGTACTCCTATAATGTTCACAAGTGATTTTACCTCCTATACCCAAATTTTTGAAAATGAGHGCTAATTGGGAGAGAATGGTTTGTGTGGCATCTAATTCTATCACATCACCTCTTCTATAATTTTATTCCACTCATTAGGCGACTGGGAGCCTACCAAGGCTATCTCTTCAAACAACTCCCGAGCCTCCTAAGGTAGCATCCTCATTATACTTCCCTCACTAGCGGCATTTATCATAGACCTAGATGCCCAACTCATCGCATTGTAGAAGATTTGGATTTGCATTCACAAGGACAGGAATGGTGAGACACCTTTTTCAAATAATCTTTGAATCTCTCCCAAGCCTCACTCAAAGACTCCCCACTATCTTGAACAAAATTTGTGATATCATTTCGAAACTTCATAATTTTGGAAGGTGGAAGTACTTATGGAGGAAGGTGGAGGCTAATTGTTCTAATATAGTGATGGAACCGGATGAGAGAGAGTTTAGCCAAGCTTTGGTTTTATCCTTAAGTATGAGGGGGAAGGGCCTCAACCTAATGGCATCATCACTAACACCATTATGCTTAAAAGTATCCCAAATCTCTAAGAAGTTAGAGATGTGAGCATTAGGATCCTCACTAGACAAACCATAGAATTTCACACTTTGTTGGATCATTTGAATAATCGCGGGTTTGATCTCAAAGTTGTTCACGGCTACTCTAGGTCTAGTGATGGTAGGATGAGCCCCTTCCATCGTTAGAATTGCATAATCCCTAAGGGGGTTAATCCTTTCCTCTTTCCGTTGATCATCCATTTCCGTAGAATTATCAAACTCAAATTCCTCCTCCTTAATTTGACTATTATCTCCAAATCAACAATTACACTTTCTCCTACCTTGGTCTTTCCCTTTCTAGTATGTATTCTATTGTCTATAAGAATAGTATCAAGATCCTTGGTAATTGTCTCTAAAAGAATAGTGGAAGATCTAGTACACATCAAGACAAGGAAAACACATAATTCATAGCAACACTCAACAAAAAAGGACAAATAAAACCAAAGAGAAAGAACGAAAATGGTCTAATCTCAAGGCAATTTGACAATTATATGATATTAATAGAATTCCTAGCAATGGTGCAAAAAACTTGATGCATTCTTATCCTTGCAAGTATACTAGTGTCAAAAAGTGTATGGCAAGTGAGTCAAGGTTGATCCTGCAAGAATTTCTAATCAAGTACCAAAATTATTGATTTTCCSTAACTTAAACCTATCGAAAGTGATTGAATTAAACTAATAACTAGAAATGAAGAAGCATCTAAAAGGTTCAATTATGAAATTTACTTGCCTAAATCCAAAAAGATCTAATGTGTTAAAAGAGGTTGGTTAGGGCATTGATCCTAATCATTCCTACAATGAGCTAAGTTAATTGCACCTTAATTGCCCTCATTCCCAGATCTAATAATTGTTAATGGTAGAATTTTCAAATTTATGTTTTACCCAACCTTTTGGCATAAAACCCCAAATTCATTTGACTAAAGCTATATTCATATGTGAATTAGATTAATCGAAATTACATTAATGATTTAAGAAATTCCTTGATTTTGCTAACCACGGTTAATTACTATTGAAAACCACTCAAAAGGAATCAATTCTATCCCTAGTCAGTTCAATACTAATGGGTTATCGTTGCCTAAGTCCTAATCAATTAGTTCACATTCCGGTCCTTTTGAATTGATTATGAAATTGATTTTTAGGTAGCTAATCCACAAAAAACATTAAGAAAGCTACAATGACAATAAATAACTTAACTAGATTGAGAATCAACAAGAAAGCATAATAGAGTTTAACCATTACAAAGAAATCATCTTCTCAAATAACCTAACCGACAAAAAAAGTTTAGCCTAAGAAACTAAGGAGATCTGCCATAGAAGTACAATAAACATGTTATAATCAAAGATTAGAGAAGAAAGAATCGATCTGATGAACAAATCCTTAAGTAATCTTGGTTGAATACAAGTCTTTAAGCTTTCCAATGGCTTCCTCAAAGTTCCTCTTATTGAAACTACTCTAAAACTATGAAAAAAGAGTGTTTCAAGCCACCAAAGTCTATAAAATCGATTATAGGATGCACTATTTATAAAAGAACATAAAAAACCCTAAAGGTGGTTTGGTCGGCGCCTAATTTAGCTCAAACGTGCACCCATTTTAGGCCGAGAAGACTAAACTGGTGCCTAATCGGGTCTAAATTGGTACCGATTTCGTTCTTGAAATGGAGTAAAAAAAATAGTATTCAAAACGCATCGGTTCAAGGATAAATCAGTGTCTGATTGGTGCAATACATACTTGGTCAACTTTTCATGATTTTCAACTTTTAAAAAATTGTATTTTGACCCAAAAATCCTATGAATTCATTGTTTGACTTTAAGCTCTTCTATAACAGATTTTTGCTCCTTTTCTTGTATTTAAGATGAAAACCCTGCAATTAATCATTTCAAACCAAAATTAGTGCAATACAAGGTAAATTATCTAGAATACTCGACAAGAAATGACTTACGTAAAGGATAAACATACTTTAAAATTTGAGTATGTCATGCAAGGATTCAAAAGATTTGTCAAAGAAAATCAAACATGAAAAAATAAACTATTTAAGCCTATGTACTTCGAGAAAAACTTATAGAAGATCTAGATCTCTTTTTGAATGAGTTGAATGCCTTCAATTTGAGCTTCCATAGTGATCTTGAAATCTGATAGACTCATTTGGTGGTCCTACAAACATTCATACACAATATGAGTACAAGTTATTATTAAAATCTATCATAAACTATATAATAATCAATATGAGTTTATACTAGCCTATATAACCTTGATCTTCATGATATATATGATCATGTTGTGCAACTTGAAGATCTTGAACTTTGAAAGCATTACTTAGGAAAGTTTCTTTCCAATTGAGTGTAATCCTACACAATTCACAATGAAAATTAGATATTAACAAATTATATGTCATTATCAAAATATAGAGTATGAAAATAAGTTTTTTGGGGTTAACAATCTCTCCCTTTTTTATAATGATAGAAATAATGTCATTATCAAAAATGATTAGTTATAGCATATATATAAGGTTTCAATTCTCTAACTATRAATATAATCAACACATGACCAAGTGTAATTACTTACATTCTCATAAGCACTAGCATAGCATCATCATATAGCATAATCAACTCGCATAGCAACTGTAAGAAATAAGCATAAGCAAAGGTATAATCATAATCTCAAAAACTATAAGGAAAAAACCATTTTTCTCCCCCTTTGGCATTATCAATAAAAACTTTTATAAGGGAGAAAGTAACTCAATAGCTCAAGATATATTAAGTATAGCATCATAGCATGTATCAAAATGCATAATCTAAGTAATTTCACTATAATCATATGCCTAAATTTCAAAAGGATCAGTACGAATAGGCAAAGGTATAATCGAAAAGCTATAATCATAAGCAAAGGTATAATCACAATCTTAACCACAAACAAAATGCTATTTTCCTCCTTGTTTGGCATTATAAAAAAAAACTTTTATAAGGGAAAAAGTAACTAAAGATCTCATCTCAAGCTCTCAGATACAACTCATCCTATCGTTAAGCTTGATCATTCTTAATAAGATTATGTAATGCATCCAAGAAATGCATTAGTAGTTCATATATAAGTAATTAAGAAAAGAACTATTTATCATTTGCCTTAGCTTCTTGATTTTCATCTTCCTTGGATTTTGAATTTCTGCCTTTGTTTCAGACTCATTAGTATTCTTGACTTTTCTTTGGTCACACTTTAGATGTGTCATGTTCGTGAATTTCTGCATTTGCTGAACTTTCATTTTGATGATATTCTTATTCTTCTTTTGAGATCTTCAAAAGATCATCTTCAATGATTACTCCACTCATCTATTCTCTTTTCGTCTCCTTCATCCATCTTGTTTTCCTTCATAGAGGTTGTATAGGAAGTGGTCCCACAATTTTTCTCTTTGACTTCTTGGATAATGCTTTCATTTTAGGTTCCACCTTCTCACTTGTAGTTTTTTCTGAATCTTCTTTGTCCGATTATTTGTTGTTCTTCATCCATTGGTTTTATAGTCATCTTTTTCTCAATGTCTTGCAGCTTTTCATCAATTGTTTTTAGTTTTCTTGGTAAACAAATTTACCAAGTATTCATATTCTTTATCTAGTGTAGTAATCACCTCGTCTAAGTTTTTTTTTCTTGTTCCTATTCTTCTAAGCTAATTATTCATGTTTGCATACTGCTGTCCATTTGCTTAATTCTTTCTTCTTTTTTTTTTTTTTGGTCAATTTGCTTTACTATTTCTCCAATCTTTCATTCATATCCCAAGCCTACTTGCTTACTACAGCTCTAAAACCAGATTGATTAAGTCTTGAAAAGATGATAATTGGTCCATCAATCCCTCTGCRATTACATTTTTCTTKTTACTCAGATCTTCTTCAACTTTCTCTTGAGTTTGTTCATCATGTGGAATATTCAACTTATAGATTCATTTTCATTTCGTCTTCTTGATCTCCCTTGGTTTTATTTGAACTTCCATTTCTCTTCTTTGGTTTCTCTTGGCTTTGTTACCTCTTCTTCCTCAACTGCTTCATCATAATCATATATACCAGGTGTATCAATTTTCTTTAATGTTGCTTCTTCTTTCTCCTTCTATTAGTGGAATATTGAAGGCCTATAGTTAGCAGGCTTCCATATGGAGAATTTTGGTTTCTTGCTTCCTTTGTTGATAACATGTGATTCAACATCAAATGAGCAAAGTAATTTGCACCATTTTCTTTATCATACATGATATACATGTGCATCGAAGATAGAAATGTCTTGTGACCTTCACTCGATAACAACATAGTTCGAATTATCCTATGGAATATTTTGTTTTCAATACTAAAGTGTTTGGTTTATCTATCGGTAGCATGATCCAACCTTTTCCCAAGCATAAAAATGTTTTTGAAGTCCTTTCCATCATATTCAACCAAATGGACGCTCTTTATTACTTTGATGGTATCTTAGTCCACCAAAAGGAGCATTCATAATCATGTTTAATCTATCAGAGCTTCAACTCCAATTCCCTCTAGTTTTACTCTACTCAACCAAGTTACTTCTTTTGTTTCATCATCCACATTTTTGCTCAAATTGACATAGAATCATGCACCAAGTAGAATATATTTCTTCATGGATGGTCATTAATTCTATCCATGCAGATCATTAAACATTAACTTAATTTCTGGGAAAGCATCAAGTACCTATGAAGTGATAATTCAACCAGTAATCACCCCTCTATTTACATCTTTGAATTTGTGATATTGTGATTAATGTTCAATTCTCATGAATGTAAACTATAGAGGAGGTTTTTCCTTCAGATTTTTGCTTGGATTTTCCCTTGTTTGCAGTGGTTCTAGGTGATGCAACTAGTCCTTGTCATTATGAATTTTGCATTGAATTCTTGTGTAATAGATGTAACTCCTTTGGGGTTTAATTTGTTCGAAAACACTTGTGAAATAATTCTAAGTAAGGAAGAGGTGTTCAATTTGGTGAATTTGTGCGTTGATTGCTATAGGAATGAGTGTCCACTATTTCGGGCTGAAAAGAATGAATTGTAAAAATATAACCATTGGGAATTTATATTCAATCAGATCTGCCACATTCGGACTGTCAAAATCCTCAATATACTGTCCAATTTATGCATTCGAGGTAAGACGACCAATACCTTTAGACTATTGTGATCCGTTAATTGCTATGTCCTGAGGCTTTCTAGATTGACATTGGTCGAACCTTTCAGACATCCAGAATCTCCAATTTACTCATCCAAAAAGTGCAGATTTTTCCAAAAATCTATCTTATCAAAATAAACACATTAGTCAAGATATTTTATGATCCCTAGGATCTTCTAAGTCCGCAATTCCTTCCCTTGAACAATGGTTTAATAAAAATATTAGTAATTTGATCATTGATACATATAAACGTAACACAAACACCGCCTTTGTGTACATATTCTCTAGTAAAATGGTGCTTAACCAAAATTAATAAGAGTATTTTTCATCTAAATAATTTGAGCATAATAACATTTGGCGACTATATATTCAGCTTCCGCCATAGATAATGCAACACTACTTTATTTCTTACTATACCAAGATACTAGTGAGTGTGAACTAGAAAATGTCAAGTTCCACTAGTACTCTTCCTCTCTATCTTGCACACCATATAATCAGCATCTAAATGCCCAATAAAATCAAATGAATCACATTTAGGATACTATAGGCCATAATCATAAGTACCAATCAAATATCAAAAAATGCGGTTAACAACACATAAACGAGATATTTAGGACAAGATTGCTATGTAGCAGAAGCATACAACAAACATGATATTCAGTCTATTAGCTGTCAACTATAATAAACTACCAATCATATCTCAATGTTCGGTTTTATCAACCTTTCTATCTTTCTCTTCCTCATGTTTCAAAGTAGTGATAATGGGGTTCTAATTTCTTTTGCACTATTCATATTAAACTTCTTGAGTAATTCCTTTGTATATTTGACTTAGTTGATAAAGGTTCCTTTGGGAGATTTTTTTGATTTGATATTCAAAAAAGAAGTTAAGATCTTCCATCATACTCATCTCAAATTCTTGCCTGTTCTTAGAAAACTCTTCACAGAAAGACTCACTCGTAGCACAAAAACTAATGTCATCAATATATATTTGAACTAAATAAGATCATGACTATTCTTGGTTTTGATAAGAAGAGTTGCATTGACTATTCCTTCTGAAAAATCATTGAAATGAGAATGTCACTTAATCTTTCATACCATACTCTAGGAGCTCATTTTAAAACATAATTATTTTTTATAATTTGAGAATATGGTTTGGAAGTAGATTATGTACAAAGCTAGGAGGTTGTTTAACATACACTTCCTCCTCAATATAACCATTTCAAATGAAACTTTTGACATCCATTTGAAAAAGCTTGAAACCTTTAAAACATGCAGAGGCAAGTAACATACAAATAGATTCTAATCTAGAAACAGGAGCAAACGTTTGATGATAATCAATATCCTCTTCTTGCTTGTACCCTTGTGCAACTAATCTAGCCTTATTCCTAACAACTTCACCATCCTTATTAAGTTTGTTTCTAAATGTTTAGTCTCTATTACAAGATAATCATTAGGTCTAGCCATAATACTGCACATATGAGATCTATGAAATTTAGTCAATTCTTGTCCCATGGTAATAATCCAGAAATCATCTAACAAAGCATTGTTTATAGCACTACTAGAAAAATGGCCAATACCATCTGATTGTATATGTTAGAAATTACCCACAAATTATCAATAACTTACTAATAGACTTGAAAATTGAAAAAATTATGAAGTTTTTCAACTAATTACCAACCATATATGTCTCTTTGTAGTCCATTAGTAATTTATTGGTATTTTGATGGATAGCCTAAAAATGATAGGTAATTTATTGGTAATATTGATGATGAATAAATTACTAATAGACTACTAAGTGACTGATGGCAAGTCCTAGAAAACAACTATCAACTGATTGCACTTGTTAGTAATTGCCCACATATTACCAACAACTTACTAATAGACTTGAAAATTTAAAAAATATGAAAATTTTAAGCAAATTACCAACCAAATCTATGTTGGTAGATAGTTAGTTAGTAATTTGTCGGCATTTTAGCGGGAATGTGGTAGGGATATGGCTTAAATATGATTACAAACATATTGCCAACAAAATTACATATGTTGATAATATAGTTCACTAGTAATGTAACACCCCATTTTTCTTTATTAAATTTGTTTGATTTTACGTGAAATTGGTGTGCCAACTAGGGTTGGACATTTTATATGATTAATATTTTTAAATCGTACGTTTAATAGGTGCGAAAATGTTGTCTGTGTCAAATAAGAGTTATCTTGGCTAAAGGCTCGACTTGTGGGCCTATGACTTGTGGGCCTATGTATTAGTTAGTCGAAAGTTGGGCTTTTTATCGAAAGGAAGCCCGTTACGTTTAATTAATGGGTTTTGGTTAGATTTGGATGGGAAGGCCCGATGGGTTGAGTTGCGGCCCAAAATAAAATTATAAAAAAAAGAGAAAAGAAAATATATAAGAAAATAAAAAGAAAGAAAAAGAAAGGAAAAGAAAAAGAAAAACCCTAAAAGAACCCTTCATCTTATTCCTCCTCCCACCGCCGCCGCTATTTCCCCTCTGCTTGACCCGACGCTGCTCGTTGTGGTTTTTCCCTTGCTTCTCCTTCTCTCTTCTTTCCTCCATTGCCGACGCTTGAAGTGGCCACTGTTTGCCACCACTTGCGATTGGCTGCCACACCAAACCACGCCGCTACTCGAAYGCCCCTCGCAGCGCGCGTCGCTGAGGCTCTCTACTTGAGTCGCTGTGAGGTGCACACGAGAGATCGCCCGCTCCTCCCTGAGTCTCTTCTCCGACTTTCCTCTCTCGCTCTCGAACTCGAATTGACGATTTGAGGTCGCGCTAGTGCCGAACCCGATAAGCCATCTTCTTCTTCTTCTTCTTCTTCTTCTCGGAGCGACCCGATCTGCCTGATCATCCGCCAGATCTGCCGCCGCTGTTTCCTTTCTCCCTCTGCTCAACGAATTTTTGAACTGAATCTAAAACCTTTGTAGTTAGCCGTCGTTTTGGTCCTCTGCCCTTGCTGCTCGCGTCGCCGATTGTCTCTCGCCATCAACCAGTCGCCGGGAGCTTGAGTAGAAACTGATCCCTTTGTCAGAGCCGTGCCTAGCAACACCAGGCGCCTAGTGCCCAGCAGTATAGGCGCCTAGTGCAAGCACAGGCGCCCAGCGCCCAACACCTAGGTGCACCGATGCCAGGCGCCCAGACGCTGTTGCACACGCCGCTTGAGCGCACGCTCAAGGACATATTGCCATTCCTGCAATATTTGCATATCGTTAATTTTAAGGTTGAAAACGCTAACACTTAATATTAAAATTGTATGACTTATAAATAATTATGCCTTGAAGCGAATTTATGGGAGAACATAGTTAGGTTTATACTCGAGTCAAGAAGTCAAATTGTACCCTTAAAACGTAGTGTTCGATAATATGAGAACTAAATATGGATTTATAAATTTATAAAGGATATTTGTGGATTAAACACATAATACCTAAGTTGGAACGATCGAACTAAGTAGACCCTCTTTTTGTAATCAACTAGGACATTTCGAGGCCTTAAGTTGAGATCGATTGAAAGAGTCCACTTTGCAACTTAAGTAAGAACCTGTTTACGTAAAGGACTTCGGGTAAGTAATTCTTCGATCTCATTAACATTATGAATGAATGTAATTGAACTATTTTGGTTGCTCGAATTTGTTGTGTATGGGATTGTATGATGATGTATGTACAATTGTGTAGAATGTTAATGTGTTCATATCCTGTATTGTCAAATGAAAAGTTATTAAGTTTCATATCCTCTACTAATTGTCGAATGTTATGTTATATAAGGTTGTATGCATTTCATGTCATGAGCATGTAGTTAGAATTCTACATCACATTTGGCATGAGCCAYTCACACACTTAGAAAGTGAATGATTTAGGAAATGGAATTTTAAAGGAAAATATAAAGTTTTGAAAATGCTAAAGTTTTCGGAAAGGAGTGTAAACCTAGCCACAAAAGATGTGAGTGGGAAATGGGGCGTAGGGGACCGGCGCATCCGACCTTACCCTCTTGGAGGGTAGGTAAGAATGGAATGTTCACCTCCTTGGAGGTGAAAGAATGGAAAGAAAACGTTTTTTTTTTGAATGTTAACCGCTTTGCGGTTCTACAGGTAGGAATAGAATCGGGTTCCAAATAACTATGGCCCACTACAGAGCTTAGTGGCTAGGTGTTACATTCTAGTGAGCTCATGAACGAAAGGAAATGGAATGTTTTACTGTAAGTGATTTTTGAAGGAAATGTTTTGTAATGAGATTTTGAAAAAGGAAAGTTTGGAAAGTAGTTTTTATTAAAGGCGAAATTTTATAACTCATGACATGTAGGGCATGTTATGCATTCATGTATGAGGTTTACTTACTGGGCTTTTTAGCTCATTCCTTTTCTTATGTGTCATTTCAGATGATATGTAACCAGATGGGGCAAGGAGGTCGCTTGTGGGAGAGCTACGATACCCGGGAACTTGTTTTGAACTTATTTTATGTAATAAGATGATTATATTATTTTTKAATGATTTAAATTATTAATATTTCTAAATGTGGTGAATTCCTGAGGCTTTCGCTGTATTTTCCTTTTCAATAAATGTTGGGATAGTGAGGATTTGTTAAAATATATTTTTGATTCCTCTGGGTATTGTTGAGTTTTAAATAGATTGTTGATTATTTTCGAGTGGAATGACGTAACATTCTCGGTTTAGGATAAGGTTCCTAATCTGGGGGTGTTACAGTTATGGTATCAGAGCTTAGAGTTTTTAAAAGCGATTCTATAGACTTGATCAGAGAGRGACTTAAATTTTTTAAAAGTATATGGGTATCAAGCCATGCCACATGCTTCCTTTCCTGGACCATCTGGTAAGTTTGTATTTTGATTTAATTTCTCGAATGAGTTGAATGTTAAATTTTAAGTCTGTATTTTGATTTAATTTCTCGAATGAGTTGAATGTTAAATTTTAAGTCTGTATTTTGATTTAATTTCTTGAATGAGTTGAATGTTAAGTGTTAAATTTGTATGTTGATTTAATTTCTCGAACGAGTTGAATGTTGAGTGTTAAGTTTGTATTTTGATGTAAATTCTTGAACAAGTTGAATGTTAAGYGTTGTGGTATGTCTTGATTTTGCTTGAATTTGGGGAAAAGTATAATGTTCGACTTTTATAAACATGCGCTACGTCTGTGTATGATGTTCTTATACGATAAATTTTTCTAGTTTAGAATGGTTCGTACTACGTGTTCTCAAGCCCAAGAAGGGGCGGTTCAGCCCCAGGACGATGGGGCAGGTAGAACCCGTGCCTCACACAGGACTCCAATGACCATGGAGGCCTCTATGCAGGCAATAACTGCCTTTGGGCAGGCAATAACTGCCTTCGGATAGGCTAGTCAGTCGAGAAGGAGCGAAACACGGGAGTACGGGAAGATCTCCGAGTTTAAGAGACTCGCCCCACCACCATTCTCGGGTACCACTGATCCTGTGAAAGCCGAGAATTGACTGACAGAGATACAGAAAACCTTTTCTGTCATGCGATGCTCGGGGGAAGAGAAGGTTGAACTTGCTGTGTACATGCTCCAAGGGGAGGTGTATGACTGGTGGTTGATGGTTCAATGCCAGCATGAGGGAGACACTAGCTCCTTCACTTGGGAGATATTTATCGAGGCCTTTAAARATAAATATTTTCCCAAGAGCGTGCGACAGCAGAAGGAATGCGAGTTTGTGAGGTTGGAGCAAGGAAGCCGATCTGTTAGTAAGTATRAAGCTGAGTTTGCTCGATTAGCTAAGTTTGCTCCCGATTTGGTTGCTACGGAGGAAAAGAGAGCAAGACATTTTGAGGAGGGACTCAAGCCTCAGATTAAAGTGGCGGTGATTCCTTTTGAGCTTTCTACGTACCGAGAAATTGTTAATAAATCTCTCTTAGTAGAGAGGGCTCAAATGTTGAGTAAGGAGGAACTTGGGAGTCAACCTAATGGTGAGGGATGTAGGGACGGTAGTACCAAAGGCAGTAAGGGTGGCCAAAAGAGGAGATATGACCAAGAGGGTAGACAGGGTAGACAATCGAACAAACATTATGAATCCCTAGCCACAAAAGATGTGAGTGTGAAATGGGGCATGGGGGATCAGCGCACCCGACCCTACCCTCTTGGAGGGTAGGTAAGAATGGAATGTTCACCTCYTTGGAGGTGAAAGAATGGAAAGAAAACATTTTTTTGAATGTTAATTGCTTTATGGTTCTATCGGTAGGAATGGAATCGGTTCCAAATAACTATGGCCCACAGCAGAGCATAGTGGCTTGGCGTTACACTCTAGTGAGCTCACGAACGAAAGGAAATGGAATGTTTTACTGTAAGTGAATTTTGAACGAAATGTTTTGTAATGAGATTTTGGAAAAGGAAAGTTTGGAAAGTAGTTTTTATTAAAGGCGAAATTTTATAACTCATGACATGTAGAGCATGTTATGCATTCATGCTTGAGATTTACTTAGTGAGCTTTTTAGCTCATTCCTTTTCTTATGTGTCATTTCAGATGATATGTAACCAGATGGGCAAGGAGGTCACTTGTGGGCGAGCTACGATACCCGGAAACTTGTTTCGAACATATTTTATGTAATAAGATGATAATATTATTTTTTAATGGTTTAAATTATTAATATTTCTGAATGTGTTGAATTCCTCAAGCTTTCGCTGTATTTCTCTTTTGAATAAATATTGGGATAGTGAGGATTTGTTAAAATGTATTTTTGACTCCTTTGGGTATTATTGAGTTTTAAATAGATAGTTGATTATTTTCGAGTGGAATGACGTAACATTCCCGAGTTAGGATAAGGTTCCTAATCTGGGGGTGTTACAGGTAATCTGTTTGTAATATGGATGATGAAATATCACATATAAATTACTAACTAACTACTCATTGACTATCTACTAACTGCCAAATTTGGTTGGCATTTCATTGGAAAATTTCATAATGCACTTAATACGAATGTTTTCAAAAATATGTACCAACAGAAATTTATGACCGTTAGTATAGTTTGTTGGTAATTAAGTTGATATATTTGTAGTTAAACATTTCTAATTAACAAACTATCGAGGGACTTTCGGTTGGTAATACATGAAACGGCTTTCTTAAAAGGCCAAAAAACCACAAAGAGGAGCTTTTGTAAAAAGCTCACCTTTGAGCTTTGTGAAATTAAATTCAAATTGGGTCATGTCATTTTAGGTGACAGATTCATAGAATAATTTTATTTTTTCAAGTATATAAATTTAGTCCAAATCTGTTAGTGACCTTTTGCTAACTTGAAATGTATTTTAACTTTTACGAAATTGCTAGGGATTTGGGATAGAAGTAGAGCGTCCGCCCGTCTTAAAATAAAAGTGGGTTGGGTTGAGAAATCCCAATCCAAAAAAAGGTGGGCCTCACGGCATGACCCAATGGGGCTATGGGTTGAGGCGGCCATATTGTTTGAGAAAAAAATTACAAAATTAAAAAATTCCTCAATTGAAACCTAATTCCTAAATTCTAGTCAATAGACCCAAGATTCCAAATTTGTCAACACATGCGCACATGTTGTATGCATAGACTCATTAGTTCCTCCTTTTCTCAAGCTCTTCGGCCACCATTCCTTCTCCCTTATTGATAAATTTTAAAGAACATTTCACTATTTTAGTTTAATAGATTTTATTACTTATTGATGAATTTTGCGATGAATGATTCTTTCATAGACTTTATTAACTAGTATGGTGTATAGTAATTATTATGACAATCATTTAAATGTTTCGTTAGAGATTTTCTTAAGGAACTTTTAGGGGATTTGTTTTTTGGATTTGATGTTTTTTATTACTTTTTATTATTTTTGGTGGGTTGACCCGCCCATAACCTGGGTTTTCCCAACCCATCAACCCAACGGCGGGCTTGCCCAAGCTTGCCTAAAGGTGAGTTAGTGGTCGGCTAGCCCAGGGGCTGGTTGGGTGGCCTATATACATCAGAGTTGCAAATTCCATGCTAAATTTGTGAAAGATTTATGTTGGAATTTTTAAAGAACGAAATAAGAAATTTTAGTTGAAACTTTTTAAGAGTCCATCAGCAATCCCTCACAAAATTACCCAGGGATTTGCAATAAATATTTTAAAAATGAAATAAAAATTGATTTGAAATTTTTTAAAAGATCAAAATTTTCGGAAAGAAATCAATCAAAAGGAATCTAGTATCTTCAAATGAATATTATGGAGAAATGATCAAGGATTTTATTCACATGATCCATGTTTAAAAAGTAATAAAAGTAATATGATTTTTTTWAAAAAATGTGTTATAAAATTTATCTGGCACAACAGAATTGCAATGATAATAATAGTATGAACTATAGAATAAAGATAATAGAAGAAAGGAGTAGTATAAATAAGGGAGAAGGGATCAAGGATTTGAGAACGTGTTTTGTGTGGATCAGATAGATAATCGACATCTGAATATATCCCATCAACTTTGGGTTGATTTTATTTGAACAATACAATCCGAGATCTATTGTGCCCTGGAGATACCTAAGGACATGTTTTGACACCATTCTAATGTCATCTTGTTGGAGAAGAATTAAATCCATCTTCAGGATGCTCAATGACCAAGAAAAAACTTGATTCTTACAAAATCTTTAATCTCAAACTCTTGTTTCAAATAATTCACTGCA
Organism: Rhazya stricta; assembly: GCA_001752375.1. NCBI lineage: Eukaryota > Viridiplantae > Streptophyta > Magnoliopsida > Gentianales > Apocynaceae > Rhazya > Rhazya stricta. The sequence goes on from MEJB01000023.1 coordinate 2,812,724, forward strand.
CTTTTGGAGCTCTTTAGGAGGTCCAATAAATTGATATCATCAACATATATTGCAAATACTACCAATAAAGATAAAAAATTTCTTAATGAATACATAWAGACTTATTTAATCAATTTCATATCTTACTTTCAATAAGCATTCACTAGGACGATTATAGCACATACATCTAGACTACTTTAATCCATACTATGATTTTTGCAGTTTAATAGAATAACCTTTACCAGACTCAGGGTTACATGCTTCAACCATACAAAATCCTTCAAAGATTCTCATATAAATATCATTGTCAAGATTTCAATATAGATAAGTAGTAACTACATCCATTAGGCGCATGTCAATCTTTTCATGTATTGCCAGACTAACAAGGTATCAAAATATTTTTGCATCCACTACAGGTGAACATGTTTTATAATAATCAATGCTTGGTCTCTGTGAAAAATCTTGTGCAACTAGTCGTGCTTTATATCTCATGACTTCATTATTCTTATTTCTCTTTCGCACAAATACCCACTTATAACCAATGGGATTTACATCTTCAAGGACTATAGGCCTAAAAACTTTACATTTCAAAAGTGAGTTCAATTCTGATTGAATCGCATCTTTCCATTTTGGCCAATCATTTCTATGTCGACATTCTTCAACTGATGTTGGCTCAAGATCCTCATTATCATTTAAAAAATCAAGTGCTATATTATACACAAGTAACACTTGTTTCTATTCGATTCCAACTTCTGCCAGAATTTATATAGTTGATTGAAGCCTTAGTATTATTTTTAGATTGGATCCTTTCATCAGTCTTCTCTTGGTCATTTTTTTCATGTTTTTCAAGATGATCTTCAGGATCATTGGCCCTCTTTTCTTTCAAGGATTTTATCTTTTGCACTAGAGGTTGACCATGCTTCTGGCATGCTTTAGACTCARTTGCTATAGACATTGTATTTTGCTCTTTTGGGACTTYAGTTCGAATAGAAACATCTATAGTAAGTGGATGTGATTTAATTATCCTCATAGAGTCAGCAAAGACATGTGGCAATTTATTTGTTATTTTTTGCTAATGATTATCCTTTGAACTTCAAGTTCACTTGCGCCTGTTCAGATCTAACTGTTTAAAGATGTTGTCCAAACAAGCTATTTTCCTTGGGGTTTATTTTTTCCCTCTAATTTTAGGAATCAATGACTCATCAAAATGATAATCAGTGAACCTTGTAGTAAATACATCTCCCATTAAGGTTCAAAATACCTTATAATTGAGGGAGAATCATATCCAACATATAATCCCCAATCTTCTTTGAGGATCCATTTTTAGTTCGCTGATTTGGTGCTATAGAAACATATATTGCATACCTAAAATTATCAAATGAACGATATTTGGCTTAAAGCTAAAACCTAATTGTAAAGGGGAGAATTCATGATGACTAACTGGCCTAATATGCACAATTGCTGCAGCATGCAGAATAATATGTCCCTAAACTGATATAGGGAGATTTGTTATTATTAAAAGTGGTTTAGCAATTAATTGTAATCTTTTGGTATATGATTCTACTAAACCATTCTGAGTGTGAACATGAGTTATAGGATGTTCAATAGTAATGCCAACTGAGATGCAATAAGCCTAAAAAATATGAGAACAATATTCTATGACATTATCTAGACGAATCTTTTTGTAATACCTGAGGTTTTACTTTTTATGAATTTTGTATGGTCGTATGATTATGCATGTCAACTAGAGTTGGATAATTTTCTATGTGGTTATTATTTTATCGTACGTTTAATAAGTATGGGATTATCGTGTTAATCGAATGAGGGTCCTTAGTTGGTTAGTGTCTCGACTGGTTATGTGGAGTATTAGGACACTCGGTCCGGGTCTATGGTGAGCTTGGATGGTCCCAAGGCCGCTACAAGACCGATTTGGGTTGTCTCTATTGAGAACTAGGCTGATCCTTAGGTGTAAACCCAAGGACCTGCTGGACTGGGCCTGTTTAGGCATGTATTAATTTTTAATAAAATAACATATGACTTAAAATAACTTAGGAAAAATATTTCTTTATTAAGATATATTATTTGTTTACTTAGAAAAATAAGTTAGAAAGTTTGTTTACTTTGACTAGAAATACTTTACTTAGAAAATTTTTATTTACGTAGAAAATTTTGATTATTTAGTGAAAGTTTGTTTAGTTAGAAATATTTCATTTACTTAGAAAATATTATTTACTTAAGACAATTTGATTATTTTAAGCTTGATGAATTAACTTTCATGGCWGCCAAGAATTATGATATTTTAGATGTTCTGAAACACAATATGTCTTTGCGATCTGGGAAGATTGTTTATTTTTCAAGAAGAAATAGCTCAACTATCAATTGAGCTAATTTGTTGAAAAGCAATGATTATCTCGTGATAAGAAAAAAGCTAGTTAACAAGAAATGCTCTACAAACTAGTATCAGATGAGAAAACAGCCTTGATAGAGAAATTGTAGCTCCAGAATGGAAAGTAACTCTTTGGAAATTGAGAAAGCAAAGGCTGAATTAAATTTAACTGAAGACAACATGACATGGTCTCAATTTTGCACAGGTCTGGTTGATCACTTATCTGACGTTGTTGCACTAGTTGCGGCTGAGTAAATGGCTCAACTGGAGAATGTATATCAAAATGCACCAACTCATTTCGATGTTTTCCTAGCTAATGATCTTGTAGCTGACGGTCAGGGGGACTAAGATGATATAACCATTTCTTTATTTCTGAAGTTCAAGTTTGTTGAGGAATTGTCCTTTATGCTTCCCTGAAGATAGTCCAAATGAAATTATTCCAAGGCCTGGACGATCAGTGCCCATAATATTGAGTCAAATTACCTCTTGAGCACGTTGGCAATCAAATTCATGTTGGTTCCAAGGACTAGGGTTCTCTAGGTGATATCCGGGAACTTGATATGGTTGCCTTCTAATAGGAGGACCATGCTTTGTAGAAAGGTTTGGTGCTATTCTTGGAACAGGAACTGTGTGGTCTGGTGGCTATGCTCCTGACCTTAGAAAATATCCTCTTATTTTTCCCTTATTTTGTTCAATTTGCATAGATCTCTTAATGTTTTCAGTTTTATATTGCCATAAATGTCCTCGCTTTTGTATACCATGTTCAAAGTTCAACCAATCCAGAAAAAACATTGGTATTACTAAAAAGCTTGATCTTTAAGGGTATTTTCACATTAAATAAGATTGCTACAGCATTAAGGCCTATGATGCAAAGGTGGGAAAAGTGACTGACAAAGAAGAGGTGAAAATCTCCAATATTTATTAGAGAATCAGAGTGAAAACAACATAAAGAAATGCCACTTGTTTCAAGAAATGCTGATGCAGAAGGGAAACAGTGGGGACCACATTATCAAAAATAGAAACTACAAGATTAATGTTGGCTAAGTCATCAGCCAACTATCAGAGATTAAAAGCTACAACATTTCCAACTCAAAAACATGGGCCTATAAAAGGATTAATTGGTCAACCATAAGGATAGTTCGTAGTTGTAATTCTTAGAGGTTTGAATAAATAGTGACCAGTAAGGTTATCTTCAATAAAAGTAACCATGATAGGTTAGAATTATTTTGCTTTTTGATCATACAGTAGAAAGGAGAAGATGAAAGTCCTCCTGGTTTAGTTGTACTATTTTATCATCTTAATCTATAAAGCATTTTGAGTTATTACAAGTCATTAAAGGTTTAAGTCAGTTCATATTCATCTTTGAATCTATTTTCTCATACTTCTTAACTATGACAAAAGCTTGATGAAGCTAATGGTCAATGGTTAGAAGTTACTGTCATTGAGTAAAACCTTCTTAGACATCAAAAGTATCCATTAAGGGTTGAGGAAGCTACGAGCTTGTTTCACCTTTATCTGGAACTCAACAGTAACCAGCAAGTAACCAAGTGTTATTGTCATAAATATATGGTTAATGTTCTAAGTGAAATTGCAGAACACTACTTGAGGGTTTAAGGAACAACTTTCTTAAAACCCCACGTAGTTCTTTGAGGCAACATTCTAGTACTCAGTAGATATAAGAAAACTTATTCTGCTAAGGAGAGAGTATAAATCAACAAGATATTGTAATGAGAACTCCCATAGATATATGGTTATGTCATCTTACTTCTCTTACAATTGCACAATAAGCAATTTTGTGTGAGACATTTCCTGAACCTATTTGCAAGTGCTATAGCAAACACAACTGTCTGTAACTTATATTTCTTTTCACTAACTTAACCTCTACTACTTTCCGTTATTTCTTTTATTTTATCTAATCTTTTAGTCATTACTTCAGTTATCTACTTTTAGTTTCTCTTAACTCTAAAAATCATTAACATTATATCATTGCTACTTCTTTAACAAGAGTTTGACATTGAAGTAGGGGTGGAATCGAAGGGAAGAAATTCTGAGTTCATGCCATGACGACACATTTTACCTTTCATTAAACTATGCTTGCGGGATCGACACTCTACTCATTCTTACTATTTGTTGGGCCGTGTATACTTGCTTGTGTGCTAGTTTAGTTGCGATTAGATTAGACTCCAACAAGTTTTTAATGTTGTTGTCAGGGATAGGCATTAAAGAAGTAAATATGTGTGAACCTTTTTTTGCCTTAATATTTGTTAATCTATTTCAGCTCTCATTTAATCTCGGGAGTGCTAGTGTATGAGAACTAGAGCACAAGGTAAGTTGCAAACCCCTATAGCATCCGTCCTTGATAAAGACCTTAAAAAAAAATCATCATAAAGAGAAGAAACAAAATTAAGGATGGAAGCCCAACAAGTAAATGGAGTAGATAAGTGCAATAATAATCCTCCTATGGTTAATGCTGCAGCATTGCTAGATGATAGAAACCACTCCGTGCGAGAATATGCAATATCAGTCTTGCACGATCTAAATCTTGGCATTATTAGACCTGAAATTAAAGCCCAACAATTTAAACTCAAAGTAGTCATGTTTCAAATGCTACAAATAGTGGGAGAGTTCAGTGGAATGGCCATTGAGGATCCACGCATACACCTGCAATTATTCATGGAAGTGATTGAATGCTATAGCAAATCAACATCAGAGGCCACTTCATCCTCCTGGTTTTTTGCAATAGAACTAGCATCAAAAGCCAGCCCACCATGAGCAACAAACCTCTATGGAAATACTTCTGGAGGAGTAATGTTGAGAAATGATGCAATCATTCAAAACCAAGCTACATTATTAAGAAACCTGTAAAATTAGGTGGGACAAATTGTTTCAGCATTAAATACCAGACAAAAGTGGAAAGGAGATGAAAGATCTAGTAGTTGCATAGAAATAAGGCAGCAACCTAGAAGCCAGTCAAGAGATAATTCCAAAACCAACAAAAGAGCCAGATGCTGTAACGACAAGACCAAACAACACTATTGGTAAAACACCACCATCATTTCCACAAAGACTCATCAAGAAGTAGCAAGAGAAGTAGTTTAGCAATTTTTTGGAGATTCTGAAATAGTTGCACAAACATCCCCTTGGTTGAAGCATTGGAAGAAGTGTCAAACTATGTCAAATTCATGAAGAAAATCTTATTAAATAATCGAAGATTGGGAGAGTTTGAAACAGTAGCATTAAGCAAGGAATATATATCAATTCTTCAGAATAAGCTACCGCCAAGATTTAGGGAACCAGAAAGTTTTACCATACCTTGTTCAATTGGAAACTCCTATTGTTGTAGGATCATGCGAGAGAAGCAAAGACATAGTGAAAGCTAAAGATAAAAATATTTTACCTTTAGGAGCAACTTACATGTTTTTATTTTTCTTGAAACAAGGGAGGCGCTAGGGTTTTTCTTGTTGAAGGCATCGAATTTTCCCTTAACTCAATTCTCCGGTTTGAGCTAAAAGATATGGTAGCTTTGAAGACTTCCCAGATCGCTAATTCTCTAAGGGTGTTTCTTTCTAGCGAGTTTTTCACTTATGCACATGAAAACTACAAGCAGGTGCTTCTTTCGATCTTCTGGGATATGACTTTACCTTTTTTTTACTAGGTTTTGGTGAGAACCTAGGATGAACAAGAAGAGAAAGAGAGAGAGTGGTGGCTAGAAGGAATAGAGAGATTACGTTCTTCAAAGAGAGGTTATATATCTTAGGATTGAAACCCTAAAATAACGAGTCTTTGAAATCCACTACAACCATGAATTTCAGCCAAGGAATAAAAACCGAAATTCTCCCAAGACTAGAGGGATTCCTGTCACCCTAGGTTTTCCCCTTGTGAACCCAAAATTCATGGTCTTTTCTTGGCCTTACCATTAACTATGACATAATTGAATGACTTTTATTATAGAACAAAACAAAAATTTGACTCTAATACCAACGATAAGGATACTAATCCTACGGAGCCAAGAAACGAAGTGGCTTTGCTATGCTATTCACAACAATCGGACTTTCAACGAGGAATAATTAAAGGTTCTGTGTGCGCTCAAAGCCGTAAAAATTGTAATTTGGGAACTGTTTCAAGCAAATGTGCATTCTCCCTTTTTTTGGACAGGATCAAAGGATCCTCCCACTTTTCATTTGATATGTCCGAAATCATTAAAGTGATTTTGTTAAATTGGACAGTTAAGGGAGTAGATTCCAAAATTGCATGGGATATTGGATAAGAAAGGAACAAACACGGATAGAGATATTGGAAGCATGGGATACCATGCCATTTGTGCAAGTAATAAGGGGGTCCATTTTAATAACTCAATCCATTCTTAGAAAATATATTCTATTGCCTTCATTGATAATAGCCAAAAATATTGGACGCATCCTATTATTGCAACTTCCTAAATGGTTTGAGGATATATAGTAATGGAGTCGAGAAATGCATGTTAAATGTACCTATAATGGTGTCCAATTATCRGAAACAGAATTTCCTAAAAATTGGTTGACAGACGGTATTCARATAAAAATCCTATTTCCTTTCTGTCTGAAACCTTGGCRCAAATCTAAACTACAATCCTCTAATAGAAATCTAATGAAAAAGAAAAAACAAAAAGATGATTTTTGTTTTTTAACAGTTTGGGGAATGAAAACTGAACTTCCTTTTAGTTCTCTCAGAAAACGATATTCCTTTTTTGAGCCTGTTTTTAAGGACTTGGAAACAAAAATTGAAAAATTAAAAAAGGGTCCATTTATTAGCTCTAAGAGTTTTAAAAAGAAAAACGAAACTCGTTTCAAAAGAAAGAAAAGAATGGGTTATCAAAAGTTTTTTATTTATAAAAAAGTAATAAAAGAACTTTCCAAATTAAACCCAATTCTATTATTTAGCTAAGAAAAGTATCTGAATCGAATGAAATTAAAAACGAAAAAGATTCTAGAATCAGCAATCAAATAATTCATGAATCCTGTAGTCTAATTCAATATACAAATTGGACAAATTTTCGACTGACAGGAAAAAAAAAAAAGAAGAGTCTGATTGATAGAACAAGCATAATTCTAAATCAAAGAGAAAAAATTACAAAAGAAAAAAATAAAATAACCTCAACAGGAGTATAGATTAGTCCCATCGAAAAAAGTTATAATGCTAAAAGGTTCGAATTGCCAACAAATATTTGGCAAATATTAAGAAGAAGAAATGTACGATGAATCTCTCAATTAGATTGTTTTATAAAAATTTTTGTTGAAAGAATATTCATAGATATAGTTTTATCTATTATTAATATTCCTAGGACTCAATACACAACCTTTTCTTGAATTGATAGAAGATAAACKGATTAATGAAATAAATCAAGAAAGGCTTAATAGAAAAAATCAAAATACAATTAAGTTTATTTCAACTATTTCAACCCTAAAAWGATCAATTGATAGTATTAGAAATAGGACAAATTCGCATAGCTTTTGTGACTTATCCTATTTGTCACAAGCATACGTATTTTACAAGATATCACAAACCCAAGTTAATAACTTCTATAAATTAAGATCCATTTTTCAACATCTTTTTCAACATCATATAATGTCTTTTTTTATTAAGACTGAACTAAAGAATTCTTTTGAAACACAAGGAATAATTCATTCAAAATTAAGTCATAAGAAACTTCCGAGTTATGAAATTAATGAATGGAAAAACTGGTTAAAGGGGCATTATCAATACAATTGATCTCGAATTAGATGGTCTGGGTTAATACCACAAAAGCGAAGAAATAAAGTTAATCTACGTCGTATGGCTAAAAATCAAAATTTCAAATGGGATTCATATGAAAAAATTCAATCCAAAAAAAGTCTAAAATATATTATCTATTGAATCAAAAAGATAATTTTCAAAAAAACTCTAGATATAATCTTTTATCATATAAATCTATTAATTTGAATTATGAAACTAAGAGAGACTCGGCTATTTATAGATCGAACTTTCAAGTCCAAGTAAATAAAAACGAAGCTATTTCTTATAATTCCAATAAACACAATTTTTGTGATATCTGRGGGAGTATCCCTATTAATAATTATGGCGATCTTAGATATATGGAAAAAAATCCTGATAGAAAATATTTTGATTGGAAAATTCTCAATTTTGATGTTAGACAAAAAGTCACTATGGAGTCCTGCATCAAAATTGATACCAAGAGTAGTCAAAATACTAAGTTTGATACTATTGGTACTAACAATTATCAAATAATTGATAAAAAAGGCCTTCTTTATCTTACGCTTCCGCAAAATATCAAAATCAATTCTCCAAATCCCCCAAAAGCTTGTTTGGATTAGATGGGAATGAATGAAGAAATAGTAAATCGTCCCATCTCYGCTTTGGGACTTTGGTTCTTCCTAGAATTTGTGCTACTTTATAATCTATATAAAATTAAACCATGGGTTATACCAAGTAAAGTACTTCTTTTAAATTTTCATCTAAATGAAAATGATAAAAACATCGAAAAAAACCAAAAAGGGGAATATGTTTCAAATACAAAAAGAAATCAAAAAGAAAAAGACCCTGTCGAAAGCAAAAGAGATCTTAGATCAAATGTACAAAAACAGGGGAATCCTGGATCTGCTCYTTCAACAAACCAAGAAAACGATATCGAGGATCCTTATGTAAGATCGAAGAGAAAGGGGGTAAAAAGAAAAAACAATACAAAAGTAATACAGGAGCAGAACTAGATTTATTCCTAAAACATTATTTACTTTTTCAATTGAGATGGGACGATGTTTTGAATCAAAGAATGATCAATAATATCAAAATATATTGTCTCCTGCTTAGGCTGATAAATCCACAAAAAATTACTATATCCTTGATTCAAAGAAGAGAATGAGTTTGGATACAATGTTGATTCAAAAGAATTTAAGTCTTGYAGAATTGATCAAAAGGGGGATCTTGATTATCAAACCCACCCGTCTGTCTGTAAAAAATGATAGACAATTTATTATGTATCAAACCTTAGGTATTTCATTGGTTCATAAGAGTAAGCACCAAATTAATCAAAGATGTCAAGAACAAACCTATGTTGATAAGAATGATTTTGATTTGCCTGTTCCCGAAAAAAATTTATCGCATAGACATCATAGAGAGTTGAGAATTCTAATTTCTTTGAATAGGAAAAAAAATCCAATATTTTGTACTAAGAACAATTGCAGTGAATCTTTAGATAAGGGGAACCATCTTGATAAAGATAAGAATGAATTAATTAAATTAAAAATTTTTCTTTGGCCTAATTATTGATTAGAAGATTTAGCTTGTATGAATCACTATTGGTTTGATACGAATAACGGCAGTCGTTTCAGTATGTTAAGGATACAGATGTATCCACGATTGAAAAGTTGTTGATAGTCCATTTTGCCTGTATATGCTATACCCTATAGGGTATATGAAAGTAAAGAAATTCACACATGCCCTGCCCCGTTTTTCATGCCATTCTAATGTACAATATGAAGACTAAAACCACTGAGGTATCAATTAGACTTACAAATGAATTAACAGAATCTTCTTCATTTTAGGTCTAAATTATGTCATGCAAAAATGAACCCTCTTTTTCTTTTTTTGAATAAAATTGAATTTAAACCTAGAGGAATTAATATGAGTTGATCAAATTTGGAGTCCATAAAGAAATTTAGAATATTGCATATAACTATAACACATTAAAGTTACTACCATTATTATTATTCATCGGTAAAATCCATATGTGTAAAAGTGGAAGAGGGGAAATCTTTTATGGTAAAAAATGCATTCATTTCGGTTATTTCTAAAGAAGAAAAGAGAGGGTTGGTTGAATTTCAAGTAAACAGTTTTACCAATAGGATACAGAGACTTACTTCACATTTGGAAGTGCACAAAAAAGACTATTTATCTCAGAGAGGTTTATGCAAAATTTTAGGAAAACGTCAACGGCTTTTGGCTTATTTGCCCAAAAAAAAAAAATATAGAGTATGTTATAAAGAATTAATTGGTCAATTGAGYATACGAGAGCCAAAAACCCATTAATTTGAAGAATTTTTTTAAGTACTCTTATTTTTTTTTATTTGGATAAACTTCTTTTCACTTTTAACTTTCAGCAATTCATGGAAGAATGAATGGGTGACCTCATGATAGTCAATATGGGTCCTCACCACCCATCAATGCATGGTGTTCTTTGACTCATTGTTACTCTAGATGGTGAAGATCTTATTGACTGTGAACTAATATTGGGTTATTTACACAGAGGGATGGAGAAAATTGTGAAAAATCGAATAATTATACAATCTTTGCCCTATGCAACACGTTGGGATTATTTAACTACCATGTTCACAGAAGCAATAACTGTAAATGGACCCGAACAATTAGGAAATATTCAAGTACCTAAAAGAGCTAATTATATCAGAGTCATTTTGTTGGAGTTGAGTCGTATAGCTTCCCATTTGCTATGGCTTGGCCCCTTTATGGCCGATATTGGTGCATAGACCCCTTTTTTCTATATTTTTCGAGAAAGGGAATTGATATATGACCTATTCGAAGCTGCTACTGGTATGCGAATGATGCATAATTATTTTCGTATCGGAGGAGTAGCTGCTGATCTACTTCATGGCTTGATAGATAAATGTTTGGATTTTTGTGATTACTTTTTAATGGGGGTTGCTGAATATAAAAAGCTTATTACAAGGAATCCTATTTTTTTAGAAYGAGTTGAAGGCGTGGGCATTATTGGCGGAGAAGAAGCACTAAATTGGGGTTTATCAGGACCAATGCTATGGGCTTCCGGAATCCAATAGGATCTTCGTAAAGTTGATCATTATGAATCTTACGATGAATTTGATTGGGAAGTTCAACGGCAAAAGAAGGGGATTCGTTAGCTAGTTATTTAGTACAAATCGATGAAATGACAGAATCCATAAAAATTATACAACAGGCTCTGGAAGGAATTCCAAGAGGACCCTATGAGAATTTAGAAATACGACGTTTTGATGGAGTAAAAGATCCTGAATGGAATGATTTTCGATATCAATTTATTAGTAAAAAACCTTCTCCAATCTTCGAATTGGTGAAACAAGAACTTTATGTGAGAGTGAAGGGCCAAAAGGAGATTTGGGAATTTTTCTGATAGGGGATCAGAGTGTTTTTTGTTGGAGATGGAAAATTCGCCCGCCGGGTTTTATCAATTTGTAAATTCTTGCTCAGTTAGTTAAAAGAATGAAATTGGCTGATATTATGACAATATTAGGTAGCATAGATATCATTATGGGAGAAGTTGATCGTTAAAAATGATAATTGATACAAATGAAACACAAGCTATCAATTCTTTTTCCAGATTGGAATTCTTAGAGGAGGTCTATGGGATTATATGGATACTTGTCCCGATTTTGACTCTTGTATTAGGAATCATAATAGGTGTACTTGTAATTTTTTGGTTAGAAAGAGAAATATCCRCAAGGATACAACAACGTATTGGACCTGAATACGTTGGCCTCTTAGGAATTCTTCAAGCTCTAGCAGATGGTACAAAACTACTTTTCAAAGAGAGCTTTCTTCCATCTAGAGGGGATCATCGTTTATTCAGTATCGGACCATCCGTCGCAATCATATCTCTTTTACTAAGTTATTCAATAATTCCTTTGGATACCACCTTATTATAGCCGATCTTGGTATTGGTGTTTTTTTATGGATTGCTATTTCAAGCATTGCTCCCGTTGGACTTCTTATGTCGAGATATGGATCAAATAACAAATATTGCTTTTTAGGTGGTCTCTGGGCTGCTGCTCAATCAATTAGTTATGAAATACCATTAATTTTKTGTCTATTATCAATATCCCTACTCTGATTCGRTGAACTACAAAATTTTTCCTAATTCTTTTCTTTCTAATTTCTAAGAAGAAGGTTAAATAAATATTTTTCATTTTTTAGTCATAATTTGGATTGATGAACTAAAGCAGATAGTTATATGAGTGAAATAAAACGGCTTGCAAATTTGCAGTAAAAAGATTATTAAGTCTCATTTCCTATGTACAAGAATTAAGTAAAAGTAAATATAAGCAATAGGCTGCTTACCCCAAGGTTGGTTGGTTAGTTATCATCACTTGAAGCGGGTTTAAACGGAAGGTTGAACAAAATTGAGTGGATGGTTAGAAAGACCAAAATACACAAAGGATTAGTAATGGATATTCTCTAAATTTTTCAAGAGGATATTTCTGTACATAAACGGAATTCGAATTGGGACTTTAAATTAGTAGAAATGATCAAGAAGTACTACCCATGATTCCGACCTAGAGTATGTTCCTAGCCATTGATTAACTTAATAACTATCAAGAATGAAGTAATCTTTTATTTTGATTAAAATCCCTTTTTTTTTTATTTTTTATGAGAAAGGAGAATAGGAACGAAATAAAATAGAATAATTTCAAAAAAAAAATCCTTGTTTTTCTTCTTTTTCCTATATCTTTTCGTTAGTTAGAAAGACAGAACTCTTGGTATGATTCAGACATTAATGGAACGTCTAATTCTTTTTCGTAATTGAAAATGATAGGTTGAAATATCTATGTGATGTTGTTACAAAAAGTTTTTTATTCAAGGATTAAGTTAAGTTATTGATCAACAAACATAATGACATTCTTAAAATTAAAAGATGAGATTAATTCAGAAGCACTTTTTTTTATATAATATAGCAAACAGAATTCCGTTGGTCTAATTTGGGGAACTTAGGATAAGTTTTGACTCTATCCTACAAAATAAAATATCAAGATAAAGATAAATAATAATTCAATCTCCCTTAGATTTATTTGTGATTTTTGAGGAGCCGTATGAGGTTGCAATAGTGATGAGAACAGCGATGTTCTAATCGACTATGATTATCTAACAGTTCAAGTACAGTTGATATAGTTGAAGTGTAGTCAAAATATGGTTTTTGGGGTGGAATTTGTGGCGTCAACCTATAGGGTTTATTATTTTTCTAATTTCGTCTCTAGCCGATTGTGAGAGATTACCTTTTGATTTACCAGAAGCAGAGGAAGAATTASTGGCAGGTTATCAAACCGAATATTCCGGTATCAAATTTAGTTTATTTTATGTTGCTTCATATCTGAATCTACTAGTTTCTTCATTATTTGTAACAATTCTTTACTTAGGAGGTTGAAATCTTTCTATTTCGTACATATTGGTTCCTGAAACTTTTGACATAAATAAAGTAGGTAAAGTTTTTGGAACAATAATCTGCCTCTTTATTACATTAGCTAAAACTTATTTGTTCTTGTTATTCCTATTGCAACAAGATGGACTTTACCAAGGCTGAGAATAGAYCAACTATTAAATCTTGGATGGAAATTTCTTTTACCTATTTCTCYAGGTAATCTATTATTAACAACTTTGTCCCAACTTTTTTCACTGTAAATTCTATATTCACCACTTATCTCAAACAAGAGAAAGAAACAAGCYTACAATTTTATTATTTATACCCATTCACGATATGTTCCCTATGGTAATTGAATTCATGAATTATGGTCAACAAACAATACGAGCTGCCAACCCTGTCTCACGTGAATCGTTTACCTATAACTATTCAATACCCCTATGAAAAACTAATCACATCGGAACGTTTCCGAGGCCGAATCCACTTTGAATTTGATAAATGCATTGCTTGTGAAGTATGTGTTCGTGTATGTCCTAAAGATCTGCCCTTGTAGATTGGAAATTAGAAAGTGATATTCGAAAGAAACGATTGTTTAATTACAGTATTGATTTTGGAATCTGTATATTTTGTGGGAATTGCGTTGAGTATTCTCCAACAAATTGTATATTAATGACTGAAGAATACGAACTTTCGAGTTATGATCGTCACGAATTGAATTATAATCAATTGCTTTGGGTCGGTTTACCAAACATCAGTATTGATGATTACACAATTTCGAAACAATTTCGATTCCCCTCAAATAGAAAATAGCTAATACCTCTCGATTGAAAAAATACCCCAATTAACATTATCAATTTAATTAATTTAATTATTATTAACATTTAACAATTTAATTATTAAATTAAAATAATTAAATATGATTAGATACAATTTAAATAAGGTGCTTAGTTTGGATCTAAAAAAAAAAGAGCTTTTCTTGATCAATCTCAAAAGTTGTTTAAACTTGTCGTTTAATTGGATTAAAAATACTATTTCTATATCGATATTAGAGTAATGATTTCAAACTATTTTTGCCGATATGAATGATAATGATAAGGCTCCATAACAAAACTATATACATCAACCCCACACCTTATCAAATTTCGTGCATATATAATTATTAATTAAGTTAATTAAGTATTAAAGAAGTATCATAAACATAAAAAATGGAATTCACCTCTTTTTTTCATGGTTCAGGCGTCAATAAAGTCATGAAATATTTAGTTATTATATATATACTTTAATATTATATACCATTTTTAATGGATTATCTTACAGACAAAAACCATACATGATTTTCGTATTGCTAGTCAGTTTCTTTTACTACGGGATCGGGTCTGATCTTAGAGTCTATGGAGTAGACATTACTTCCAATCATTTTCATTCTGCCCTTTCTTTAGAGATATGGTTTTGTTTGTATATCCTTATTCTATATTCTATTGAGTTTCCTACTTGGTAGCTGCTGGCACAACTACTTATTTACGGTAGGGCCTATAAATGTTTTATATATTTTTGCTGTCATGTTCCATGAATGTTCCAAATAATATTCACAAGGATCTCGCCTTTGGCTATTGGGGGATCGGGATACTTCGATAGTTGTAAACGCTTTTTTTATTTCACTGATCTAACTACATATTCAGATACGCTCATGGTATGGGGATTATTGGACTTACAAGATCAAACAGGTTCTGAACAAAATTTTGATAAGCAATAGTAACAATTGGAAATTCACTGTTATCACACACGAATTTTTTCTTTCCATTTGAACTCATTTCAATAATTCTTTTAAGTGTGTGCTTTAATAAGGTGCAATGCTGTAGCTCGTCAATAAAAAATATCCAGGCAATTAAAGTATTCGATGCGTGTTATATGTTGATTCAATCGAATCGATTGAATTGTCCTCTTAGATTGATAAATGAATAAGGAGTTGCCAGATGTTCTATGGATATAAGCTTTTTAATGTTCCAAACTCTTATTTTTTTGATAATCGTTAATTAAAGGGAGAAATTTTCTCAATTTCTGTTATAGCTATTGCAGCCGCTGAAGCAGCTATTGGACCGATTATTGTTTCATCAATTTATCGTAATTGAAAATCAACTCGTATTAACCAATCAGATTTGTTGAATAAGTAGTACTAATGATAGGAATTMGAATATTCCTAAAGAAATTCGAATTAGCGTGTTAATGTTAAGGTATAATCTTGTCTGCAAAAACATAAGAAATCAAAGTATTTTGGCCCTTCCTTTTCTTTTATAATAAATAGGTCCAGAAGTAAATTGATTAGAAAAATTCTGATAACTCGTTGATTTACCTAGTATTTAAATAAAAGATTTATTTATAAGCTTACTAGGTCGAAAAATTATGACATTAAAAAATGTATAGATCCAATGTCACATTCAGTAAAGATTTATGATACATGTATAGGATGTACTCAATGTGTCCAAGCTTGCCCGACTGATGTATTAGAAATGATACCTTGGAATGGATGCAAAGCTAAACAAATTGCTTTTTCTCCAAGAACGGAAGACTGCGTTGGTTGTAAAAGATGTGAATCCGCCTATCCAACGGATTTCTTGAGTGTTGGGGTTTATTTAGGGGCTGAAATGACACRCAGTATAGGTCTAGCTTATTGATACATTCCAACAAACTCTACTTGAATCCATTTGATTTTTTTTACCAATAAGACCCGTGCTCAAAATATCTTGAGCACGGGTCTTTCTGGTCCAAGTGTATCTTGTCTTTACCACGAATTCTTTTCCTTGGTTAACAATAATTGTAGTTTTGCCAATATCTGCGGGTTCCTTACTTTTCTTTCTTCCCYATAGGGGAAATAGGGTCATTCGTTGGTATACTATTTGTATATGTATTTTAGAACTCCTTCTAACGGTCTATACATTTTGTTATTATTTCCAACCAGACGATCCATTAATCCAACCATTGGAGGATTATAAATGGATCCATTTTTTGGATTTTCTATAGGACCCATTTTACTAATGGGATTCATCACCACCTTAGCTACTTTATCGGCCTGACCTGTGACTCGAGATTCTCGATTATTTCATTTCCTGATGTTAGCAATGTAAAGTGGTCAAATAGGATCATTTTCTTCTCGTGACCTTTTACTTTTTTTCATCATGTGGGAGTTAGAATTAATTCTAGTTTATCTACTTATATCCATGTGGGGAGAAGAGAAATGTCTGTACTTGGCTACAAAATTTATTTTGTACACGGCGGGTGGCTCGATTTTTCTCTTAATGGGAGTTCTGGGTATAGGTTTATATGGTTCTAACCAACATTAAATTTTGAAACATCAGTTAATCAGTCGTATCCTTTGGCCTTAGAAATAATATTTTATATTGGATTTTTTATTGCTTTTGCTATCAAATCGCCGATTATACCCCTACATACATGGTTACCAGATACCCACGGAGAAGCACATTACAGTACTTGTATGCTTCTAGCCGGAATTTTATTAAAAATGGGAGCATATGGATTGGCTCAGATCAATATAGAATTATTATCTCACATCCATTATCTATTTTCCCCTTGGTTAGTGATAGTAGGCACAATCTAAATAATCTATGCAGCTTCAACATTTCGTGGACATYGAAATTTAAAAAAAGAATAGCCTATTCTTCTGTATCTCATATGGGTTTCATAATTATAGGAATTGGTTCTCTAACTGATACAAGACTCAAAGGAGCTCTTTTACAAATAATCTCTCATGGATTTATCGGTGCTGCACTTTTTTTCTTGGCAGGGACAACTTATGATAGAACATGTCTCCTTTATCTTGACAAAATGGGCGGAATAGCTATCACAATGCCAAAAATATTCACGACGTTTAGTAGCTTTTTGATGGCTTCCCTTGCATTACCAGGTATGAGTGGCTTTGTTGCGGAATTGATGGTATTTTTTGGAAAAATCACCAATCAAAAATATTCTTTAATGCCAAAAATACTAATTACTTTTGTAATGGAAATTGGAATGATATTAACTCCTATTTATTCATTATCTATGTCATGCCAGATGTTCTATGGATATAAGCTTTTTAATGTTCCAAACTCTTATTTTTTTGATTTTGGACCACGAGAGTTATTTCTTTCGATTTCTTTCTTTTTACCTGTACTAGGTACTAGTATGTACTCGGATTTCATTAATTATTTCACTCTTGTATCTTCCAAAAGGAAAAAAGATCTCTGAGAGTTGTTTCCTGAATCCGAAAGAGAGTACTTGGGTTCTCCCTAGAGTAACTTTTATCCATTGAGCAACAGCCCTTCCACTCAGCACCGTCGGATCACTAAGGCCAACTATCGTCCCTGCTCAATGGGTGGGTCTTGCAGTCAAGCTCTCTTCTGCCTTTGCACTCGAGGGTTAATCTCCGTCAGGCCGGGAAACCTTTGCACCCCTCCGTTACCTTTTGGGAGGCCTATGCCCCATAGAAACTGTCTACTTGAGACTATCCTTTGGCCCGTAGGTCCTGACACAACATTAGAATTCTAGCTCTGGTATTTCACTGATGGCTCGGGCCCTCTCGAGAGGGGGCCTTCTTTGCCTTCCACCTAAGCTGCGCAGGAAAGGCCCAAAGCCAATCCTAGGGAATAGTGAAGCTTCATAGGGTCTTTCTGTCTAGCTGTAGGTACTTTGCATCTTCACAGACATGTCTATTTCACCGAGTCTCTCTTCTAGACAGTGCCTAGATTGTTACGCCTTTCATGCTGGTCGGAGCTCACCCGATAAGGAATTTCGCTACCTTAGGACCGTTATAGTTATAGCCACCATTCACTGGGGCTTTGGTTGCCRGCTTCTCTATCATCAGGTCACCAACTTCCTTGACCTTCTGGCACTGGGCAAGCATCAGCCCCCATACATGGTCTTATGACTTTGTGGAGACCTGTGTTTTTGGTAAACAGTCGCTAGAGCTTGGTCACTGCAACCCCCTTTGTGAGGAGGCACCCCTTCTCCCGAAGTTACAGGGCTATTTTGTCGAGTTCCTTAGAGAGAGTTGTCTCGTGCCCCTAGGTATTCTCTACCTACCCACCCGTGTCAGTTTCAGGTACAGGTACCTTTTTGCTTACAGTCCTTCGAGCTTTTCCTAGGAAAATGGCATGGGTTAGTAAGTGCTAAATAATTCTTTTTTTGCTTTATTCTTCTTTATTTCATTGATGGAAAAAAAATGCTCGATTCAATAGAAAATTCATCCAATGTAAGAGATTATCATATTTTAAGCAGATGCGAGATTGAGAAATTTCCCTTTCGGAGTTCTAGAAGCAATTTTTTGTTCGAATCTTTTTTTATTTTAAAAACTTTTAATCGTCCAGTAACAAAAGTAACAAATAAGTGTAGTAGATCATATTCCATCAAAGAAAGAGAAGAAAGAATAAAATAAAATAATTGGAATCAATAGTTGTGATGCATTCTTATACTTGATCGAGAACCAAAGGTCTAGCTACAGGGGTGAGCGAGGCTTCAGAATATGGAAAGATAAAATGTGGAACCTTTGAAAGTCTAAAAGATAATAAATCAAAATTTTTCATTTTATAAAATATTTTTTGACTGATCGTGTAATATCTTTTTCTTCTCATTCAGGATATTATGCAAATGAATCTATGAATCTATTGCTAACTCCAATGAGTTAAATTGAAAGTAATCTCAAAAGTTTTCTAAGGTTATTCTTCGCTCTAAAATCGACAATAGATTCAATAGAATTCAAAAATAGAAGAAATGGTCAAAATGGAAACTCCTTTTGAATTAGTATGGAATAAAATTCGAAAAGAGTTTCCATTTTTGAATGAAGTTACGCGACCCAACTCTTATTACTTATTATTTTATTAGTATTAGTTTATCCAAGAGTTACTCAATGAATTGGTTGATTGAAATCGCAAGATGAATAGATATTATAGATGATGAATCGATTTCATTTTATATAYCTCTTACATTGTCATTAGGGCATACTATTCTATCAATTGTGACATAGCACTTTGTGATCTTGGAGCAAGCATTAATCTCATGCCCATGTCCATTTCTAACAACTCGAGATTGGCGAAGCAAGACCGACCACGGTCACTCTGTAGTTAGCAAATCACATCTATGTGTATCCTGAAGGAAAAATTGATAATTTGTTCTTTGAAGTTGAAAATTCATTTTCCAATTGATTTCATAATCCTGGATTATGAGGCCGACATGGGTGTTCCCATCATTTTGAGATGACCTTTTTGTGCTACTAAAAGAGTAGTCATTGATATACATAAAGGAGAATGATGATGAGAATGGATGACCAACAAGTCACTTTCAACATATTAAATGCATGAATTTCCCTAATGAACCAAGAGTGTTCAATAATGAAAGATGTTGAGCCAATGGATGCTAAACACATTAAAGAATGCTATAGCATTATAAACTTAAATGGTGAAAAATAAGATTATGCTGATAGTGAATGTCCAAGTAATGATGCAGCATTGACATGGGTAAATTTTCAGCAAACATTTGAAGGAGTTGGTTGGAGATTTGAGACACCAAACTTGTCTCAAAGAAGTGTGTAACCACTTAAACCTTCAATTGAAAGTCCATCAATATTAGAGGAGAAATCACTACCATCACACCTTAAGTATGCCTACTTGGGTGAGGAAAAGAAGTTACTAACGATCATCTCTGTAGCATAGGGAGAACAAAAGGAGGATCAACTCCTTTCTATTTTAGGCAATCATAAGAAGGCCTTTGGATGGACAATGGCAGATATAAAAAGAATTAGCCTTACTACATGCATGCACCAGTTTATCTTGGAAGATGATTGTAGCAATTTTGTGGGGGCCACAAACAATACTCAATCCCATTATGAATGAACTTGTGAAAAAAAAAAAAAGAAATCATCAAATGGTTTGATGCTGAAATAACATACCCAATATCACATAGCCAATGGGTGAGTCAAATTTTGTATGTCTTAAATAAAGGAGGAGTAACAAGTGGTAAAAATGAGCTGACCCCAACAAGAACCATAATCGGTTGGCGAGTATGCATGGACTACGGGAAACTCAATTAAGCTACAAGGAAGGATCATTTCCCTCTACTATTGATTGGTCAAATGTTGGAAAAGCTTTTAGGGAAGGATTATTGCTCTTTTCTTTGATGGCTACTTTGGGTACAATCAGATTCATATTGCACCCGAGCACTAAGAGAAAACCACATTTACTTGTCCATATGGAACTTTYGCCTTTTGAAGGATGCCATTCGAACTATGTAATGCAACAGCAACATTTCAAAGGTGCCTAATGATAATTTTCATTGACATGGTGGAAAAAAACATTTGAAGTCTTCATGGACAATTTTTCAATTTCGGGAGAAACATTTGATGAATGTCTTAGCAACCTTGAACGAGTATTAACAAGATGCGAGGAAACCAACCTAGTGCAAAACTATGAGAAGTGCCATTTCATGGTACAAGAAGGCATTGTATTGGGACATCGAATTTCAAAAAAAAATAATGAGAGTAGACAAGGCCAAGATTGATATTATCCAAAAATTGACTCCACCATCCATGGTAAAAGGAGTTAGGAGTTTCTTGGGCATGCCGGTTCTTACAGAAGATTCATCAAGGATTTTTCAAGGATCTCAAAACCCTTATGTTCTACAGTATAACAGCCCACTCATCTTTGATGACTGTTGTAGCAAAGCATTTGAACAACTCAAGCAAGCATGGTCTCAGCTCCTATTATCACAATACCAATTTGGACCTTATCTCGGAACTTATCAAATATGAATACTACATCAAGCAATTCTTTCTTAGTCATGRTGTAGTTTTGATGTGCYTCGTTGAGAGTTTTGCTTGCATAATAGATAGGATGAAAAAACTTCTTTTTCTTTGGCTAAACCACGACTGAGAAAGAATTGCTTGATATAGTATTCGTATTTGATAAGTTCCAAGGTTATCTAGTAGGAACAAATGTGACAGTATTCACTAACCACTTAGCAATTAAATATCTTATCTCGAAGAAGGATGCCAAACCAAGACTAATAAGATCGATACTATTGTTGCAAGAATTTGACTTGGAAATCAAGGACAAAAAGGGGACTGAGAACCATGTACTGGACCACCTATCCAGATTGGAGAAGGATGAAAAGGCCCTCGAGTGTAGATTGCTGAATCATTCCCTCATAAACAAATTTAACCATCTCTAATGCTACAATACCATGTTACGCCGACATTGTTAACTATTTGGTCAGCTAGATAAAACCTCCCAAAGTAAATGAGCAGTAGTTAAAAAAWTTTCTGCATGATACAATGTTCTACTATTAGGAGGAGCCCTCCTTATACAAACTTTATGCTTATCAAATTTTGAGAAGATGTGTTGCTGATGAAAAGATTCAGAGTTTGCTGCCACATTGTCTGTAACATTCCCAAATTAGGAACTATATTAAATCGAGAGTATTAGTGACCTTACTCATATTCATGTCAACTACTATAGAAAACAAAAAAAAAAATCTGAATACTTTGTCCAAAATGTTTTATAAAAATTTGGACAAAGTTTCCTCTATAATTTCAACAACTACTCCCTATATACAATCAAAAGTTCTCAAATATTTTAAATACTCATAAATATCATGTATTCCAACCCAACAAACATCTAATATAATTACATAGAGCATTCAGACAATCTTTTACTAACTTAATATTTATCAAAATTAAAATTTACGGAACTTGAAAGGATTTAATGCATGAATAGTTAAATCAATAAAGAAATAACTAAAATAATACATAAACATCTCTATCCAACCATTTATCTTATTCACTAGAATTTATTTAAAACAACACTTAGGGGTATCAAGGCTCGCCCACAAATGACCTCYARGTACTRTCTGGCTACACATCACCTGAAATGCAGAATGAAGGAAATGGAATGAGCTATAAAGCTCAGTAAGCAAATCCCATACATGAATGTATATGAACTACACTATACACCATGAATTAATATTTCACTTCCTCAATAAAAATTTCTAAATACTTCCAACAAACTTCGATTTCAAAATGTAAGAACTTTTTTAAAACCTTTCCATTTCATTAAAGTCGTGAGCTCACTTAGTGTAACGCCTAGCCATTAAGCTTGAGGGTGGGCCATTATTCTTTGAAACTCGATCACATTTCCTACCAGTAGAACCGCATAACGGTTGACATCACTTTAACTTTTTCTTTCATTTTTTCACCTTCCAAGAGGTGAACGTTACTTATCTCCCTACCCTACAAAAGCGTTAAGTCAGGTGCGTCGGTCCCCCATGCTCCATTTCCCACTCACATCTTTCATGGCTAGGTTTACACTCCTCTCCAAAATCTTAACATTTTCCTCATAATAATTCATTTATAAAATTTTATTTCGTTTCAAATTTTATTTCCTAAACCATTCAATTCCTAAATGCTCGAATAAGTCATACTAGAAATGATATAGAATACTATAACTACATGTCCATGACATGAATCACATAAATCTATATTTAACATATACATGGACAGAAGATCCAACGCTTCATAACTGAGAATATGTGGAGGGATTCAAAACATATTTCCATAGCATGGAAACATGAAACACATTATGTACACCTGATAGGGTTGGTGGCAAGGCAACCCGATAGGCTAAGTCACCCACCCTTTTGAAGATTTCAACAAGTCCAACAAATCGAGGGCTCAACTTCCCCTTCTTCCCAAATCTCATAATCCCTTCATAGGCACCACCTTTAGGAAGACTTTATCCCCAATTTCAAACTCCAACTGCTTCCTTCTCCTATCAACATAACTTTTCTATCTACTTTGAGCAGTTCTCATCCGTTGACGAATCTTTTCAACTGTCTCTACGGTGTGTTGCACTATCTCGGGACCCAACAGCTTCCTCTCACCAATTTCATTCTAATGAACTGGCGACCTGCAYTTCCTTCCATAAAGTGCCTATAAGGGGCCATACCAATAGTAGCCCGATAGCTATTGTTATAGGAAAATTCCACCAAAGGAAGAAATTCATCCCAAGTTCCCCTGAAGCCAATCACACAAGCTCTCAGCATATCTTCCAAGACCTGATTCATCCTCTCGGTCTGTCTATCTGTTTGTGGGTGAAAAGCGGTACTAAACGTCAATCGTGTACCCATAGCCTTATGCAAACTCTTCCAAAATGCAGAAGTAAATCTCAGGTCATTATCGGACATAATAGACAGTAGAATGCCATGAAGTCTGACAATCTCAACCATATACAACTTCACATATTTCTCCATATTATAGGTAGTCTTAATAGGAAAAAAGTGTGCCGACTTCGTAAGACGATTCACAATCACCTAAATAGCATTATATCCCTTGTCCTAGGCAACCTAACAATGAAATCCATATCAATGTGCTCCCATTTCCATTCTGGAACCATAAGAAGTTGTAGAAGATCAAAGGGTYGTTGATGTTCAGCCTTAACCTGCTAGCGGGTAAGACAACGCTGAACAAACTCTACTACATTGCGGCTCATACTAACTCGCCAGCGATGCTTCCTCAAATCCTAGTACATCTTCGTACTTCCTGGGTGAATTGAGTAGTGCGTATTATGAGCTTCTCTCAAGATCTCCCCCTTCAAACCCTTATTGTTTGGAACTACAAGTCTATTGCCATACCGAAGGGCCCCATCAACAGTGATTACAAAGTCCGAACATTTCTCATCCACAACTTCTGTTCACCATTTTAACACCATAGCATCATCCATTTGCACATTCCTTATACTCTCAAGGAGAGTGGGTGCAAGAGTCATATTTGCGAAATAGTCTGATATGTCTTGCGAAACTATTTCCAAGTCGAGCTTTCATATCTCTGCCAACAACAATTTCTGACAGACTAACAAAGCGACCACGACTTCATGATTCCTTCTGCTAAGCGCATCTGCTACCACATTAGCCTTACTCGGGTGATAGTTTATCATACAATCATAATCTTTCACAAGTTCTAACCATCGTCATTCTCTCATATTCAACTTCTTCTAGGTGAAGAAGTATTTGAGACTCTTATGGCTAGTGAATATCTCGCACCTTGCCCCAAACAGTTAATGTCTCCAATCTTCAATGCAAAAACAACGGTAGCCAACTCTAAATCATGCGTTAGTAGTTTTTCTCATGTTCCTTCAATTGCCTTGAGGCATAAGCAATCACCTTGCCATGTTGCATCAAGACACAACCCAATCCTTCCATTGAAGCATCACTATAAATCAAGAACCCTTCACAAACTTGTGGAATTGTTAAGACCGGAGCGGTTGTCAATCATCTATTCAATTCTTCAAAACTGTGCTCACAATTCGCATTCCATAGAAACTTCATAGTCTTCCTGGTTAACTGGGTCATGGGAGAGGTAATTTTAGAAACCCTTCCACAAACCTTAGGTAGTAACTGGCTAACCCAAGGAAGCTATGAACCTCACCAACGTTGGTAGGTGCTGGTCATCGTCGGACCGCCTCAATCTTACTCGAGTCCACTGCAATGCCTTCCTTAGATACAATATGCCCTAGAAATGGCATGCTATTAAGCCAGAACTCAGACTTCTTAAATTTTGCAAAGAGCTTTTCCACTCTAAGCACCTGGAGTACCTTTCTCAAATGCTCTTCATGCTCCTTCCTAGATCGAGAGTAAACTAATATGAGGACTATGATGAATTGATCCAAGTACTCCTTAAAGATCCGATTCATCAAATCCATAAATGCAGTAGGTGCATTGGTCAACCCAAATGGCATTACCAAAAATTCATAATGCCTATACCGAGTTCGAAATACAATCTTAGGAGTGCCCTTTTTGGACTCTCAACTTGTAAGACCCCGACCCAGAGTGAGTGATGTGATATATGTGATATGATTTGATTGGTACTACTCATGCCATTAAGATGCATTTTCTTTTCGAAAGCTCATCTCATAAGAACTTTAGTGTTAAGCGAGCTTAACTTTGGGTAATTCTGGGATGGGTGACCCACGGGAAGTTCCCGGTGAGTGCGTGAGTGAGGTCAAAGTGTGCTGAAAGACTCAYGATGGTTTGTGAGGCCAATCCATCAAATCTAATAACGTACCGACCTAGTGTAACAGGGCGAGGCGTTAAAAATGGTATCAGAGTGGAGCCGTCCGAAACTGTGAGAACTAAGTGCTATGCATCGTAAAGTGCTACGTCGAGGACGGGAGATACCTCTTGAGGTCGTAGGAGCCACCTCTAGAATCTCAACGGATGATACGGTCCTGGAATTAAGGCTCAATAAGGACGTTGAGTATTTAAGTGGGGAAGATTGTAAGACCCCATCCAAAGTGCTACATCGAGGACAGGAGACACCTCTAGAATCTCACACGGATGGTACGGTCCTGGAATTGAGGTTCAATGAGGACGTTGAGTGAGGATAAAGCGTGCCGAAAAGACTCGTGGTGGTTTGTGAGGCCAGTCCATCAAATCTAATAATATACCGACCCAATGTAACGGGGTGGGGCATTACAAATGGTATCAGAGCGGAGCCGTCCGGAACTATGAGAACTAAGTGCTATGTGGTTCAAAATGCTATGTCGAGGATAGGAGACATCTCTTGAGGTCGTAAGAGCCACCTCTAGAATCTCACACGGATGGTACAATCCTAGAATTGAGGCTCAATGAGGACATTGAGTATTTAAGTAGGGGAGATTGTAAGATCCTGTGCAAAGTGCTACTACGTCGTTGACRAGAGACACCTCTTGAGGTCATAGGAGCCATCTCTAAATCTCACACAGATGGTACGATCCTGGAATTGAGGCTCAATGAGGACGTTGAGTATTTAAGTTGGGGAGATTATAAGACCTCGACCCAGAGTGAGTGATATGATATATTTGATATGATTTGATTGGTACTACTCATATCATCAAGATGCATCTTCTTTTTGAAAGCTCATCTCATAAGAACTTCAGTGTTAAGCGAGCTTGATTTGGGATAATTCTGGGATGGGTGACCCACTGGAAAGTTCCCAGTGATCGCATGAGTGAGGACAAAGTGTGCTGAAAAAACTCGGGGTGGTTTGCGAGGCCAGTCTATCAAATCTAATAACGTACTGACCCAGTGTAACGGGGCGGGGCATTACACAACTGATGGTAGCTAGATCTTAGATCAATCTTGGAAAGTATTCCTTATCATCACCTTGTTCAACTCTCTATAATCTATGCATAACCTCATCTATTCTTTTTTCTTTACAAATAGCATATGCGCACCCTATGGTGAAAAATTAGGTTGGATGAAACCCTTATCTGTAAGATTCTGTAATTTCTCCTTCAACTCTTTAAGTTTCGCAGGAGCCATTCGATATGGTGCCCTAGAGATCGGTGCCGTTCCAGCCACCAAGTCAATGGCAAAGTCAATCTCCCTTACCGGTGGCAAACCTTGAAAGTTGTCCAAAAACACATCTAAATATTCTCGAACAATTAGAATTTATTCGATCCTAAGCTCCGTTTCAATAATCTCACCCAATGAAGATAGGTAGCCAGTGTAACCCTTCTTCATTATTCGACGAGCCTTCATAGCGGATATTTTCGGGATGGACGATTTCACCCTAGACCCAAAAAAACAGAGCTATAACTCACCAGGAGGGTCAAACATAACCTTCTTCTTGCAGCAGTCAATCATRGCATGATGCTTCGACAGCCAGTCCATGCCTAAAATGACGTCAAACTCCTGAATGTCCAATACCATGAGCTTCGCTATCAGCTCCTTCCCATCCAGTGCAACTGGGCAATTCCTCAACACATATTCCGAGTTCATGACTACTCCAGAAGGTGTGGACACACTAAGTTATGTATCCATACGTGTACATGAGGTTCAAAGTTTCTCAGCAAAAGCAGGTTGAACAAAAGAGTGAGTAGCTTTCAAATCAAATAATATGGTGGGAAGTGTATTACACACAGATAAAATGATTACATAACAGGTAATCTTTAAACTTATGCAATTATTTATAGTGACTGAATTAACGAATATTTAAGCTATAAGTACCTGACACTATGGTCGGTGTTTCCTCACCCTCCTTCCTTGTCATGGTGAACACTCGTGCCTGAGTAGTTGGTCTCTTCACCTTACAGTCCTTGGCCAAATAATTGGGCTTCCCACAGTTGAAACTTTCCGCCACATCTACTACCTTTGCTAGGGCATTTCCTAGCAAAATGCCCTTGCTTCCCACACTTGAAGCACACCCCCTTGCCTAAGAGACGCTCACCCAGATATTCCTCACCACAATTAGAGCAAACTTTCCTCTGCTGTTTGCTCTGCTGACTTCCCTGTCTACACCCTTGGTTGTACCTCCTCTTCTGACCACCCTCGACTCAGCCTTTAGGATTTCCACCTCTGAATCTCTAATTCATGGGTTGACTTCTGAACTCCTCTTTGCTCAACAATTGAGCGCTCTCTACCAAAAGAGATTTATTGACAACCTCTCGGTACGTGGAAAGCTCAAAAGGAATCACCGCAGTTTAATCTAAGACTTGAGTCCATTTTCAAAGCGCCTTGCTCTCCTTTCCTCTGTAGCAACCAAATCAGGAGCAAACTTGGCTAATCGAGCAAATTTAGCTTCATATTCACTAACAGATTGGCTCCCTTGCTCCAGCCACACAAACTCACGCTCCTTCTGCATTGCACGCTCTTAGGAAAATATTTTGTAACATCCGAGATTTTACTTTTATGAATTTTTGGTTGATCTCGTGAAATTGTGTGACAACTAGGTTTGGACATTTTATATGTGATTAATATTTTTAAATCATACATTTAATAGGTGCAGAAATATTGTCTGTGTCGAATAAGAGTTATCGTTTGGTTAAAGGCTTGACTCCTGGGCCTATTTGTTTGTTAGTCAGAAGTTGGGCTTTTCATCGTAAGGAAGCCCGTTAGATTAAATTTACGGATTTTGGGTTAGTTTAGGTTACAGCCCAAAATATAAATTTACAAAAAAGAAAAGAAAAAAGAAAATATATAAGAAAAGAAAAAGGAAAAATCCATCTTCCTCCCCATGAAACCCTAAGCCGCCACCGCCGCCGCTGCTCACCTCCACCAAACTAGACCGCCACTATGGGCCAAGTCGAGTCCACCATCCGTCTATCAACTGCTGCAATGGGATGGAAAGCAGCGCCGCAGGTAATGGAGTTGTCTTCTTCGTCCTTTGATGATGCTTGCGTCTCCACAGCCGCCTCTGTAACACCCCCAGATTAGGAACCTTATCCTAACCTGGGAATGTTACGTCATTYCGCTCGCAAATAATCAACTATCATTTAAAACTCAACATTTATTTAAAAATGAAGACAGCGGAAGTCTCAACAATTTAAACCATTCAAAAATAAAGACAGCGGAAGCTTCAAGAATTTAAACCATTCAAAAATAATATAATTATCTTATTATATAAAATAAGTTCGAAACAAGTTCCTGGGTATCATAGCTCACCCACAAGCGACCTCTTCGCCCCATCTGGATACATATCATCTGAAATAACACATAAGAAAAGAAATGAGCTAAAGAGCCCAGTAAGTAACGTCATGCATGAATGCATGAACATGTCCTTCATGTCATGAAATTATAAAATTTTGCCTTCAAATAAAAACTACTTTCCAAACATTCCCTTTTCAAAATTTCTTTACAAAACATTCCCTTCAAAATTTACTTACAGTAAAATCTTTCCATTTCCATTCGTTCGTGAGCTCACTAGAGTGTAACGCCTAGCCACTAAGCTCTGCAGTAGGCCATAGTTATTTGGAACCCAATTCCATTCTTATCGGTAGAGCCGTAAAGCGGTTAACATTCAAAAAAAAGTTTTCTTTCCATTCTTCCACCTCTAAGGAGATGAACATTCCATTCTTACCTACCCTCCAAGAGGGTAGGGTCGGGTGCGCCGGTCCCCTACGCCCCATTTCCCACTCACATCTTTTGTGGCTAGGTTTACACTCCTTTCCGAAAACTTTAACATTTTCAAAAATTTAACCTTTTCCTTTAACATTCCATTTGCTAAACCATTCACATTCTAAGTGTGTGAATGACTCATGCCAAATGTGATGTAGAATTCTAACTACATGCCCATGACATGAAACGCATACAACCTTCTATAATATAACATTCAATAAATAGAACAAGATATGAAATATAATAGAATATCAGTTGACATAAAAGTGCWACAAGATGTACACACATTAACATTCCACACAATTATACACACATCATCATACAATCTCATAGACAATATATTCGAGCAACCAAAACAGTTGAATTACATTTTTTTCATCATGTTAATGAGATGGGAGGATTACTTACATAAATCTCAGATTAAATAACAAACACACACTTACGTTGACAACATGAGAGGATTATTTACTTGGAGTCCTGTATGTAAACGGGTTCTTACTTAAGTTGCGAAGTGGACTCCTTCAATCGATCTCAACGTAAGCCCTCGAAATGACCTAGTTAATTACAAAAGGAAGTTCTACTTAGTTCGATCGTTCTGACTTATGTATTATGTGTCAATCTAAAAATGTCCTTTATTAATTATTAGTCCATTCTTAGTTTCTACGTCACCAATTATTATGTCTTTTTAAGGTTACAATTTAAATTCCTTAGCTCGGTTATAAATCTAGCCATGTTCTTTCGTTAATTGACCTTAGGGCATAATTATGTACAAGTCATAAAATTTCAATATCATGTGTTAATATTTTCACCTCTAAATTCAAGATATCCAAATCTCTCGAGAATGGCAATAGGTCCTCGCGTGTGCGCTGAAGCGGCACGGGCGCTAGCATCTGGGCGTTGGTGCGCCTGGGCAGTGGCACTGGGCCCCTGGTGCTGGGCGCTTGGGGTTGGGCATTGGGCGTCTGTTATTTGTTGGGTGCCTGGTGCTTGCTGGGCGCCGGCGAACAGCAAACCAGAGTCCGACCCCCGAGCTGCCGCCAGTCCGAACACCCTCTCGGGGCGGAACGAAGGCGGCAAGTTGCCGAGGATGGCAACGCACAGAAAGGTTAGAGAGCCAAAATGACAGCCAACGGATCTGGGCAAAAATGGCGGACCAGGAGCGTGGGTGGATAGTGGTGTCCTGCGGGTTATCGAGCAGAGGAGAAGAAGAAGACGATAAAGGCAGGTCTGGCTGCGAGACATTCTTCCTACTCTAAACCCTACCCTTCCAGCGCTTCACCAAGTCCAATACAGGTTTTTATATTTAATTTTTCTTTTTTCTTTTTCTTTTATATTCTTTTATTATTTCTTTCTTTTTCTTTCTTTTCTTTTCTTTGGGATTTCTTTGAGAGTAGACAAAGGAGGTGGCGGCAAAGGGGAGGACGGACTGGGCTGGACGAACAGTACAAAAGGGATGAAGAGGAAGAGAGAAGGGAAGGAGGTGAAGCTGCGAACTGCATCGGTGACAAACGGTGCCAAACGCTAGTCGGTGCACGTGGTGGCCAGGTACGGCGGCGAGCAGCAACGAGCCAGCGCGCTCCGCCAGTGCTCCTGCAGGAAGGAATGGGCTCGGAGAATTAAGTTGCAAGGCGAGATGGCCTAACTGTTAGATTCCAACAACGGTCGAGCTGGTGTCGCCAGGGCGGATGTCTAGGTTTCTATTTAGGAAACGA
The DNA here is from genome assembly GCA_001752375.1 of Rhazya stricta. NCBI lineage: Eukaryota > Viridiplantae > Streptophyta > Magnoliopsida > Gentianales > Apocynaceae > Rhazya > Rhazya stricta. Next base: position 2,843,886 of record MEJB01000023.1, read on the forward strand.
CGACCGGCAGTGAAGGTGGCAGAAGGAATGACAAGCTCGTCGAGGCTGCATG
>MEJB01000023.1:2844889-2957704 GCA_001752375.1 Rhazya stricta
ACGCTCTGGCACCCAGCGCCCGACGCCCAGGCGCCCAAACACGGTTGCGCATGAGGACCTATTGCCATTCTCGAGACATTTGGAAATCGTGAACTTAAAGGTGAACACGTTAACACATGATATTGAAATTTTATGACTTGTACATAATTATGCCCTAAAATGAATTGATGAGAGAACATAGTTAGATTTATACCAGAGCTAAGGAATTTAAATTGTAACATTAAGAAGAAATGATAATTGGTAATGTGGGAACTAAGAATGAATTAATAATTAATAAAGGACATTCTTGAATTAAACATATATTACCTAAGTTGGAACGATCGAACTAAGTAGACCCTCGTTCTGTAATCAACTAGGTCATTTCGAGGGCTTACGATAAGATTGGTTGAAGGAGTTCACTTCACAACATAAGTAAGAAACCGTTAACGTAAAGGACTCTGGGTAAGTAATCCTCCCATCTCATTAACATTATAAATGAATGAAATTGAACGCTTTTAATTGCTCTAATATGTTATGTATGAAATTTTATGTTAATGTGTGTAATTGTGAAGAATGTTAATATGTTCGTATCCAGTAGCACTTTTATGTTAAAGAATATGTTATTACGTTTCATATCTGGCACTATCTGTTGAACGTTCTATTATATAAGGTTGTATGTGTTTCATGTAATGAGCATGTAGCTAGAAGTCTACATCACATTTGGCATGAGCCTTTCACACACTTAGAAGGTAAAGGGTTTAGGAAATGGAATTTTAAAGGAAAATGTTAAAGTTTTCAAAATGTTAAAGTTTTCATAAAGGAGTGTAAACCTAGCCACAAAAGATGTGAGTGGGGAATAGGGAGTGGGGGAACGGCACACCCGACCCTACCTTCTTGGAGGGTAGGTAAGAATGTTCACCTCCTTGGAGGTGAAAGTATGGAAGTTTAAAGAATGTAATTTTAAACCACTTTGCGGTTCTACTGGTACGAATGGATTCGGGTTCCAAATAACTATGGCCCACTGTAGAGCTTAGTGGCTAGTCGTTACACTTTAGTGAGCTCACGAACGAAAAGAAATAGAATGTTTTACCGTAAGTGAATTTTGAAGGAAATATTTTGTAATGAGATTTTGAAAAAGAAATGTTTGGAAAGTAGTTTTTATTTAAAGGAGAAATTTTATAATTTCATAACATGTAGGATAGGTTGATGCATTCATGCATTGAGGTTACTTACTTAGCTTTTGAGCTCATTTCCTTTCTTATGTGTCATTTCAGATGACATGTTACCAGATGGGGTGAGGAGGTCGCTTGTGAGCGAGCTATGATGCCCGGGAATTGGTTTTCAACTTATTTTATGTAATAAGATAATTATGTTATTTTTGAATGGTTTAAATTCTTGAGACTTCCGCTATTTTCATTTTGAATAAATATTGGGATAGTGAGGATTTGTTAAAATGTATTTTTGACTCCTTTGGGTATTATTGAGTTTTAAATAGATAGTTGATTATTTATGAGTGAAATGACGTAACATTATTAGCTTAGGACGGTTCCTAATCTGGGGGTGTTACATATTTATCGTTGAAGGCCTCGAGAAACATTTCCCAAGTGAAGGGACTAGTTGAACCATCAGCCACCAATCGTACGCCTCGCYTTGGAGCATTTATGCAGCAAAGTCAACCTTTTCCTCAATTGTATATCGCATGACAGATAAAGTTTTCTTGATCTCTGTCAGCCAATTCTCAGCTTCCAAAGGATCAATGGTGCCTGAGAATRGTGGTAGGGCGAGCCTCTTAAATTCCAAGATCTTCTCGTATTCCAGCGTTTCACACCTCCTCGATTGGCCAGCCTGTCCAAAGGCAGTCATTGCCTGCATAAAAGCCTCCATAGTCATTGGAGTTCCTTGTGCAACACGGGTACTACCTGTCCCTTTGTCCTGGGGTTGAACTACCTCGTCTTGGGCTTGCGAACGTATAGTACGAACCATTACCAAATTAGAAAAATTTATTTGTATAAGAACTTCATACATAGACRAAGCATATGTTTATAAAATTGAGCATTATACATCATTCCCAACTTAAAACAAAATGTAGGCAAACATCCTTCTAATACTTAACATTTGACATCATTTGAGAATTTAATCAAAATGTAAACTTGATAGATGGTCCAAAAAGGGAAGCTCGTGGCTCAGCTTGAYAACTATTTAGCTTTTAGAAATTATAAATATCTTTATATGAAGTGCACATAATCGTTTTTAAAACCTTAAGCCCTAATACCAAAACTGTAACACCCCCAGATTAGGAATTGTCCTAAATTGAGAGTATTACTGACCTTACTCATATTCATGTCAACTACTGTAGAAAATAAAAAATAATCTGAATACTTTGTCCAAAAATTTCTATAAAAATTTCAGCAAAGTTTTTGTAATACTCGAAAATTTTCTTTTATTAATTTTTGTTTGATTTGCGAATTTACGTGCCAACTAGGGTTGGATAATGTTCTATGTGGTTACTGTTTAATTGTACATTTAATAAGTACGAAAATATTATATTTGTTGGATTAGAGTCCCTGGTTAGTTAGAGGCACGACTTGTGGGCCTATTCATTTCTCAGGCGGAAGTTGGACTTTTATCGAAAGAAAGTCCGTTAAATTTAATTTAAGGATTTGGTTAGTTATAGATGGTGAGGCCCGAAGGATTTGGGTTACGTCCCAAGTTAAAAAAAAAAAAAAGAAAGAGAATATATAAAAAAAGGGGAAGAAACCCCAAAAATACCCTTTTCTTCGTCCTCCCCGGTGCTACTATCGCTGCCGCCCTATTCCTAGAAAACCCTATTGCTGCCCTACACTACTACTACCACCCTCCCAGCTGTACGCATCGTCTCGTTCTCCTTCTACCGATGCAATTTCGCCATTGAAATTCCAGAGCTGTCATGCAAATCTGGCTCTGCCCTCGCAGCTCGGTTCGAACATCGGACCTGCGTGTCTTATGCGACCCGCACAAGGGTCCGCTGCCCAAAACCAAAACTTGCTGGTTCTGTTGCTGCCTGGCAAGAACGCCTCGATGCCACTTGTGTGCCGCTCAGTTGGCTCGCAAACGTTCAGCCAGGAGGATCCGCGCATTCGGTCAGAGATCGTCCAAATCTGGACCACGTGCTGCCTCCCGATCTGCTGTCGATTCCCTTTTCCTATCGCACCGTTGTTGCCCCCTACCCGAGCTAGTTGGAGCTGTGAATCACTGTCGCACATCTACTAATATCACTCGCCGGCTATCGCATTGCCCAGATCTGCCATCTTTTTCTTTTTCTTCTCTGCTCAACCGAAGTTGCCATAGACGCACCAAGGTTTGATCTGTGCATCAAAACCGCGACTGCTCGGGAAGCCTTGCCGCGYACCGCTTGCCGCTTGGTTGTCACCCTATGCTATCTGTCTTCGCTATTGCTGCTCGCCAGATCCACGAAGTCCGACTAGACCTTGTGCCATTGCTGTTCTACTCATCCCTGGAGTTTGTCAGAAACTGGGTCCGTGCTAGCTGTTTGCTAGCTTCCAGAACAGCAAGGCCCAGGTGCCTAGCGCCCAGGCGCCAGATGACCAGTGCTATTGCTTGCGCACTCCTTGTGTGCATGCTGCTTTAGTCCACACTCGAGGAGCAATACCTTTTTCGGAACACGTGGATTTTGTGGACTTAAAGGTGAAAACATTATTATTTGATGTTGGAATTCATAACCTATGAAATTATATCCTAAAGTAAAATTTGTGAGAGAACTTAGATTAGGTGCAATACCCGAGCTAAGGAATTTAAATTGTACTTTTAAGAACAAGATAATTGGTAATGTGGGAATTAAGTATGGATTAATAATTGGCAAATGACATTTTTGGAATAAACACTAAATATCTAAGTTGGGACAATTGAACCAAATGGACTTTCCTTCTATAATCACAATTAGGTCATTTTGAGTGCCTTAACATTGAGAACGGTTGAGGGATTTCACTTCGCAATTTAAATAAGAACCCTTTAACATAAAGGACTCCAAGTAAGTAAATTCTCTCTTTTCACTAACGCATATGAATTGATGTATCTAAATTCCTTTAGGTAGATTAATGTGTTGTATATGAGATTCTATCTAAGTAAACCCCCATACTCGCCTATCTCTTTTGTTATGTGTTATGTGGTGGCGGTATGGGATTATGTTATGAAATGTGCTAATTGTGTAGAAGGTTTTCATGTGTTTCATACTTTGTATCGTTATTATGTTGAATGGTATGTTAAATACAGTTGTATACATTTCATGTCATGGGCATGTAGTTAGTGTTCTACATCATTCCTGGCATGAGTCATTCATACATTTAGAAAGTGAATGGTCTAGAAAATGAATTTTTAAAGGGAATAAATTTTATAAATGTAACATGTTCAGGAAAATGTTAAGATTTTTGGAAGGGAGTGTAAGTTTTTTGATTTTTTTTTTTGTTTGCAAAGAATGTGTTTTTTATAACCTTGATTAAATCTTGTTTCTTGAAAAATTATTATTGAAACTAAAAGGCATTTAGGCTTACAAAAGTCTGTTTAAGAAAAACTGTTCAAGAAAATTCTTTGAATCATGATTGACATACTTCAAAGGAATTGACGGATGGACTTAAGTACTCAAAGCACGAGAGCCTCTTGAGCTAGTCCAAGTGACACTATTGGAGTAAGCTAACCCTTGACCAATGACTGGATAGAAGGTGGCGAACCAAAATGCATCAGGCAGACGGTCGCGTCATTCAGTGTTCAGATCTGATTGTGGACAGTTGGACCCCTGGTTAGGAGATTTAAACTGGGGATAGGTGACTCCCTTATACCCTAGCTAGTAGGTATCATTGATTCTATGAGGTGATAAGGTAGAAATCAAGTGTGAATTCAGAGGGATAAGGCTACTATTACTAGACCTCGCAGATTTTTACTCTTGGTAACTGTGCATTATCATGTGATTTATTTTCACAACAAACGTTTCATGACTTCTTCGGTCAACTATTTTTTTATCAAATGCTTGAAAACGGCTTCACATAATGGCTTTTTCTCTATCCTGAACATGTCTTATAACTTTATTTTCCTAATTCACTTTGCACACGTGTGAAACTCAATAAGCTAGCACTCATAGTATTTCCTTTGTTTTGTATGATAAATATCGATCTAGAAACTTCGGGTTTTGGGAGTGAGAACTAGGAGTGTCAATAAATTTCTAGAAAGTGCTAGAGTAGCACTACTATTTTAGTCTATTATTACTATGTTGTATTTCATTCTAAGTATATAATTATACCGATAATCTATGTTTGATTGTATTTCAAGATGTTTTATTATGGATCTTTATCTTTTCTAATGATTGTACTGACTATCGAGAGGCAGGTGGCGATTCATTCAGCTCCAGTCATACCTAGGGGATGGCATGGGTGTCACAAGATGTATTAGAGCCTAGGTTTATATAATTGAGTATGGGTAGTTAGGAATGTTGATGTTTATTATTTGATTACGTAATTAGGTTAATCTGATTATTTTGCTTACAATAGGGTTTAGATGGGAATTGTTGGAGAATTCGCAGTGATTTTGATGCTATAGCTATCTAAGGACTTCATGCTAAAAATTGGTAAGTACTCGAATCTTTAACTAACATATCAAGTACAAGTAATCTTATTATTAGAGTCTGAATAGTTAGTGCATACAAATATGACACCCAGACACAAACAGGTAGGCAACAGAATGCCCTTGAACYAAGGAGTAGAGGAAGACCATGTAAGGCAGTTGCGAGTATGACTGAGACTCAGCAAAGGGATGACCCAAATCCTTGTAGACAGAATACGCCAATTTCAATTGAGGAACCTACTATAGCACAAGCATTGGTTAGGATGACAGCTTAATAGAAATGGCTCTACAAGGAAGGCCTTCTAGACCAGGCCAACAAAGTGAGGAGGATGAGACGTTAGAACAATTTTTGAGATTCCAACCTCCTAAATTTTTTGGAGAAACAGAATGAGAAGATAAGGTGGAATAATGGTTGGAACAAATGGAAGACATATGTCGTACCTAGCATTATACAGAATACAAGAAGAGTTGCATTTGCAGCCTTGCGATTGAGAGGACCTACCCGAGAATAGTGGGCTTAGAGTCTAGAAATCTGGGAAAGATTGGACAATCCAATATACCAGGACAAGTTTGGGGAGGAATTCGAGAAAAAATTCAAACCTCTCTGGATTAGAAAAAAGAGGGAAAATGAATTCCAAACTTTACAACAAAAAAGCATGATGGTCAACCAGTGTGCTGCCAAATTATGAAAGCTATCCAAGTATTATTTATGATTTCATTAACACCGAGGAACACAAAACTCGATAGTTTATCAAAGGTTTACGACCTGAATTACAATGAACATTGGCACCCATTCCACTAACAACAGATAGTATTATTACAAAAGTGGCAACTCAAACTGAGAATAGTGATAAGATTTTGGAAGCAAGAAAGTGAAGTCTAGGACAAGGGAGTTCTTTTCAAAAATGCCCTAACAATAAAAAGTGGCAAGGGCATCTAGACAATKTCAAGAAAAGAAAAGAATATACCCCAATTGCCTCTATGTTCGAACATCACATGTGAATACTGCGGCAGGTAGGGACATTGAGAAGTGACATGTAAAAGGAGGAATCGCCAATGTATCCTATCGGGGAGTCCCGAACACTTTGACGAAGCATGTCTATAGCAAACCAACCCTCCTCAGGGGAATTCTCGAGCTAGAACAGTAGGACCTCGAGTCCCGTCAACATTCAAGCCCGAAAGGCCTCTAGTTCAAGCTCAAGTATTTGCAATAGAGAAGAAATATGTGAGTGAACACTCTAATATGGTGGAAGGTACTATGTTAATCTTTGCTCATGAAGCTCGAATTCTAGTAGATCCTGGATCCATCCGCTCATTTGTAGCACCACATTTTGCATTATACTTGCTAATCAATCCTACTGAATTGATGTGTAAATTCTTAGTAAGTTTTCTGGTAGGAGGAACTTTAGTTGGTATGCCTTGAGTGTGAAATCTATATGGAGAAAACTCTGCTTCTAGGAAATTTGATAGTACTAGCCTTTAAGGACTATGATGTAACACTAGGCATGATTGTTTCTCCCAATATTACGCACACCTTGATTATAAAACTAAGACAGTTAAGTTCAATTTGCCAGAAGGTATAGTTCAATTAGAGGGTGAAAGGGGTGAGTCTAGGAATTCGATCATTTCAGGGGTTAAAGCTAGGAAATTGTTGAAGAAAGGTTGCCAAGGCTACTTAGCCTATCTTATAAACTAATCAACAAATATTGGGAAGATAGACGCAGTGCCAGTAGCGAAAGAAGGCATAGACATATTCCCTTATGAATTAATTTCCTTACCTCTTAACAGAGACGTGGAGTTCAAGATATTTTTGGTTCCTGGAGCAGAACCTGTATCGAGAACTCCATATCGCATGTCACTAGCTGAATTAAAGGAGCTAAAGGAATAATTATAGCAGCTTTTTGAGCAAGGATGTATCAGGGCAAGCGTTTCACCTTGGGGGGCTCCAATGTTATTTGTCAAAAAAAGGGTAACACTTTGAGGATGTGCATCGATCACAGAGGGTTAAACAATGTGACTGTTAATAATAAATACACTCTACCTCTCATAGATGAACTGTTTGATCATTTACAAGGTGTTGGATATTTCTTTTATGAGTTTAAACCAAAAAAATCAAATTTTGTATATCTCGAGGTAGGTTGCCACCAGTGCAGTGCTGGTCACTGATAGGGACCTCTAGAGGAGTCCTACTAAGCATGTGAAGGGACTCCCCTAAAAGACTATATCAGTCGGCCCTCCAAGAGCTGTCCCTCGATGATCCACAAATATGTCTGGTCACATCTGACTAGGTAACATGCACATATCATCTTCTCATCCATGCAATTGATAATACTATTTGTGGCTGTGTGATAGATAAAATCGCATACATGATAAATCTTCACTCATACAAGTGTACACTATCCACAAATAATATAGAGTGAATAAGAGTATCATCTCACAAGGATTGTTGGTTCAAATTCCTAATAAAATCAATTGGTTGTTGGTTGTCACAAAAATAAAGTAAAATAAACTAGAATTATCGAATCACAATGATTCGAAAATAATCATAGTAATCACACAAATGATATGATCAAGAACTTAAAAGTGAGTTAGAGTTAAGAATCCCCTATGTACTAATGTCCAAAAAGTCAAAACATCAATGTTGCAGATGGACTACAGCAATGACTTTTAAGCAAATGCCACAGCAAAGGTTTAGCTACAACATCAATGCTACAGACAGATTGCAACAATGACTTCTGAGCAAATGCTACAAGAAAAGTTTAGATACAACATCAATGTTGCAGACGTGCTGCAGCAATGACTTCTGAGCAAATGCTATAGCAAAGATTTAGGTACAATATCAATGCTACAGACAGGCTGCAGCAATAACTTCTGAGCAATGCTACAGAAAAGTTTTAACTACAATAGAAACACAAATCGAGACAGAAATGACCTCATCCTTTCAGTTTCTTGGTCCTTGTTCCTTTCACTAAGTTGTTCTACTTATCGAATTTACTTAGCTTAAGGAACTTGAATAAAGTTCAAGTCTCATATGATCTTATGAGTGGAATATAAATGTCTCCAATATTCTATAGTATCCCTAAGATATTAAACCTTATCTCAAGATAACCAAATTCACATCTATTCAAGTTTTTCACCTCTTTTACTATCTTTCGGAGTTCAAGAGACTCACATAAACACTACTCATGGCYAATAAAACAGTAAATGTAAACAACATATAACCTTGAGTAAAGCATTTATAAAGAGAAAACCTTGCTCAAATCATTCAAGCAGACATTAAATACATAGGTTCATCAAAACTCTAACTTCTAAGAAGTTAATTCATGTTCTTGGATACAGTGAAATAYAAGATGTAAAAGATTAACAAATTGAAATGCATGTCTCAAAATAATCACTATGCGAAGGAGAAACAAAGCCTGAAGAGGTTGATGAAATCCAATGGTGRAGGCTTCCTTGAAGTCTTCTTCTTCTTCTTCAAAACTTCCCTCTTTTTGCTCTCTTTCTCTCTTTCTCTCTTCTCTCTTCTCTCCTTTTGGTTTCTTGCTGTGAAATCCCAATGTCTTGGTCGTTTCAGCCTCCTCCCTTTTGTCCCATGAAACTTGCCTTGGAAGCTAGGCAAAAAGGTATTATAAGCACTTTTTGCTTTTCACCTTTTTGCTCTTTGGCTTTTTGATTCCAGAAATGATTATCTCCTTTTTCCAATGATGACTTTTTTTTTCTTCCTTGACTTTCTTTCTCTGAATAAAATAGTCCTTTTAGCTCGTGATACTCAGTGCTGCAGCATTGCATTTTTAAGCCATTGTTGTTCATTGTAGCAGCATTGAATAAATCTTTACTTGTTCACCAAGTGATCTTCTGTTTTGCTTGTAGAATCCTTTTCCCTACAAAATAGAGTATTTTATCTTAGCAAATGCACGTGAATTCTATAATTTCACACTATTGTATAATTAAAATAAGTTGGTTCATTCTAAGCAATATTCAAGGCAAAATAGTATGAAGTCGCATTTCATCATACTAAAAAGGGTGAAAAATTGCATATACTTACTAGTAAAATCAATGGTTTCCCACTCACATCATTGTGTGAGGCTAAAATCTAGCACATGAAGGTCGGATGGGGTTCTTTATCCTATGACAGGTGGAATGCGAACAACGAGGACCTAAAAGACTATCCTTCCTTGCCCCATCTCTCCTAACCACGGGTAGGGATGGAAGACGACAAGAATCATTCTCACTGGAGCTGCCAAAATGTGCCTAACGAGCCTAGGCAAGTCAACTCGCTAAGGGGGAGGGCTAGGAAACCCTCAACCCAATCCAACCCAAGATGGGTTGCGGGTTAGGCAATGTCCACCAAAAAAAATTTAAAAAATTAATTTTAAATAAAAATCTCTAAAAACTCCTTCAAACAAATTCCTAAAAGTTCCTAAACATCAAAACATTACATAATAAGTACAATCTACCATATCATAGTCCATTTAAATAACTATATTTAAAGTATCTCATACCATAGTCCCTATATCATTCATTATATTTAGCTAAATTGTTCAACGAAAATAATATAATGTCGTTTAAAACTCATTAGTAATTAATACATCATTAATATTAAACTTACATAACAAAGGGAATAACACATTATATATATGATTTGCCTTAGATGTATATCCAAATTTTATAAGTTCTAGTTATAAATAAAGTTTAGATATTAATTAATAACCTTGTTGATTGCAAAATTGGTCCATTTCAATAATATATATATATCCTTATTTGTTAATAAAGGAAGGAAAATGGAAATGAAAATTAGATAATAAAAAATAAATTAAAAACATAGATATAAATTCTAAATTTACTTTTTAATATTACTAACGAGATTTGGACAAACCATATATAATTTAAATGTGTGTTATGATTATAACTTTAAATGTTATCAAAATACAGTATATACTTTAAACTTTTCCTTCATATACCTTATATGCTATTAATGGGTCCAATGGGCTTGGGCGGGCCAGCCCAAAAAGCCACCATTTAGTAGGCCTAAATGGGTTCGAGCTAGGAAACCCTTAATCTTATCCACTCATTTTACATGACGGGTCAGGTTAGCCCGATAGGCCCAACCCATTTTAACAGCAGAAATCCTCACTTAAACTCTCACCTTGATCCATAACATCACCCCTCACCATCACTCTCATCCTTAGAGATGATCGGACTACGTGTAGTTGGGTCTACCGCGACTACATTTGAAAATTAAAAAGCATCATTTTACAAATCTAGTGCCAGATTACCAAGCTCCGACACGTAATGTTTGGAGGATGCAATAACCGAACGTCCACATAAACGTCCAGTGTACTTGTCACAATATGATAAGTTCCGTGAGGGTTCAGCTTGGTGCTTACCTCTATCCATCATTTATTACAAACTAAATAAAATAATTGAATAAATAAAAAATGCATTTTGAAATAACAAATTTTAACCAATTTGTAGCAAACATGATATAAACTAGCTAACTAAAGCATAATGTAGATATAACAAATTATGTAAACTAAATATAATATTAAACGTGATATAAATTAAAAAATATATAAAACAATGTAAATTAAACATAATATATGATGTAAAATTAAACATAATCAATGATGTAAATCAAACACAATATAAATATATGCATTAAGTAAGAAAATATAACCACAAAGTATAAATTTAAGATAAATGAATTCAAAACAATAATGCAATTAAATAAAAATTAAAGAGAACAATAATAAAAATTAAAATAAAACAATTAAAAATTAAATGAATCATTAAATATATGATAATAAATTTTTGAATCAAAAAAGAAAATATAGTAAAAAATAAAACTCGCAAATGAAACTCGGATGAACCCTACCAGGCACATGTAGGGAGCCCTTAGAGGAGTCCGGCCTAACGCATGGGGAGACTCCTAAGGGAACTCCTTCATGCACCTGGCAGACTCCTCCGAGTTCCCTATTGGCAACCGGTGGACTCTCATGTCAATGGTAGCCCTCAGACAATCAAAAAATTCAAATTTTCTTTCTTGTTTTTAACTCATTATTTTTTGAAAAGGTATACATTTAGAAACATTATGATGAATTCTAACCTTTAGTTGGAGAATATTGCCAAAAAARAAGTGGAAGTGGAGCTTCAAAAGTAAAAAATTTAGTATAGAAGTTAAGAGGATTTGAGAGAAAAGAAGCGTAGAGAGAGAAATGAGAAGAGAGTGTTAAAGAATTTAGTTTATATATGGGGGTATAATTGAAATTCAGATTGCTACACTTAGTAATTGACCACTATGTTTAGCCATTTTCCCCTTTTTTTATATAATTTCTTTTATATTTAGGGGCCTTTAATTTATACTGACAAAAAAGCGTTATAAATCAGTTTCTCAAGCCATTACTCTTATCCTTGACAATGCATTACTTTTTTGGYTGATGACTTTCATTCTTCAAAAAGCATCCCAAGGAGTTGTTGCCCAGCACACTCAAAATCGAACTAGGAGCATGTGCATGTGCCCATGACAATTAGGGAGCCCATCCATGCATACCCGTACCAACAGGAAGCACATGTGTGCCCATATCAACACACCTCCATTTTTTGTTCTTTATTTTTGTTTGTAAATACATTTTCTAATATTTTATTATTGTATCTTATGTTTAGAGGACGCCCATATTAAGTTTCAAGTGCTTTCATTGTATAGAAAAATAGATAGAAATTAGACAATATTTTCATGCATGCTCGAAAAAACATAAAACATGGAAACTTGTCATTGAGCTTAGTCTCTAGTGTCTGCCATGAGAAAGACTATTGTAAATCATTGCAAAGCATTTAAATCAATGAAAGTACATTCTTTTCATACATCATTATGGCTCTAAAATATTTATTTATGATTGTGACGCACCAATGTTTATGAATTCAAGAGATATCACAATTGGTTTTAAGGTTTAAAAGCTCATTCCATGACAGTTGGTCCAGAGCTATAGCCAGTGACGAGAGTTAAAGCACACGAGTGCTATTCGAGACAATGTTAAGGTTTTCTCAATACATCTGCTCCAAATACAATCATGTTTGAGAAGGATAAATATTTCACCTTCATGGGATGACTCAAACCATGGGCAAGGAATAAGTTACACAGAGAAAGGATCCAAGAATTTGTTCAAGCCATCACAATGGCAGCAGGTTTAGTTGATYTTCAGAGCGAGCCCAAGAAAGATAAGGAGAAGCTCCCAACCATCCAGGCTAAAGATACTATTCCCATTAGGCCTAACTTCTTCAAAAATGGGGGAGAAGGGTATCCACCTCAAGGAAGGGAAATCAAGCAAAAGCCCCTCGGCCTAGAAGGGAAAGAAAGTAAGCATATTTGCTGGGAGGAAGTGGAGGAGGCATCAGGATCAGTGCCGAAAGTGGTAAAACGATTGATGGAAGAACTTGAAAATATGATGCCTAAGCAACTCCCGCCTAAGAAGGAGGTGGATCATGAGATTGAGCTAGTGCCCAGTACAAAACTACCTCCTTGAGCCCTGTATTGTATGTCATAGCCAAAGCTTGTAGAGCTTCACACGTAACTGACTTAAATGTTAGAGGGGGGCATCATCATACTAGTAAAGAAATTTACARCTAGATTAGCATTGAGAAGATATTTACCACAAAGATCTTATTTCTGACTTATTTAATTTGTTTGTTTATCGAATCTTAATTGCTAGGCTGCAATATTTTTTTAGTTTAAAATTTTAAGGTCCATTTTTTCTTTTCTTCCAGCATATTATGATTCAAATCTTATTTTAGATGATTTATGTTGATATTGTTATATGAATGAAGCTATCAATAATTTGAAAACTATATTTTAATACAAACAAGACCAAATTGAACAAAACTGATGTCGAATTGAAATAATGGTTTAAGATTTTAAATGGTTTGATTTGGATTTCAAAATTTCGAATCGTAACTTTTGATTTGGTTTGAAAAAATGATGAAAATCAAATAAAATCAAACCATTTATACCCCTAATAACAGGGAGTGTAGTCAGAAATGTATTAGAAGATTTCTAACCTTAAAGATATCCACATTTTTTCTATTACATAATAAGCCGATACATTTTTTCCAAAAAAAAAGGCATCGAGAATATTTTATATTAAAACTTTATTTTTAGTATCATAATTTTTTTTAAATTTAGGGACGATTTTTATTTCAATTTAAATAAAAAAGATGTTGTCATATGGCCCTTTGATTATACTCTGACGATAATTAATTTAAAAAGCATTGCGATGGTTTGCAAAGCATGATGTTTTCTCAAGAAAATATCAAAAATATTTTTAATATTGCAACATTTTATTTGTAATCTCTTTTTTTTTTTTACTAATTTAAGAAAAAATTAATTATTATAGACACAAAAGTGTTGTAATAGGACCCTTCTCTTGACAACAATTATTTCTAAAAAGAATGTTTTGAGAGGGAAAACAGTTATATTCAAAAGCATCACRTCTTTTGCAATATTACCTAATAAGACAATACATTTCTTAAATTGTGTTGGGATTTTCTATATAGTGATACATTTAATTAATGTAGACAAAAATATTTCGATAGATGACACTAATATTTAAAAGTGTTCACATATTTTATATTATTTGATAAGATGAAGAGTTTTCTAAAAAGCGTTGAGAATATTTTCAATATTGTGGTCCTTTTCAATTAATGATGGAAATTCATCAATTAAGCTAACACTTTATTTTTAGTGTAGGTAATTTGACGACGTTTTAATTAATATAGTAAAAAGCAGGTCCCCATAGGAGTCTTTTGTTGTATTTATGATTGATCTTACGGAAGGTAAACAAGTAGTTTTTACGAATTATTATTTGTCCTAATAATAATCCTATCACTAAAAAAAATTATTTTAGTCTTTATTATTTTTTTATTTCATCATCATACACATAAAAAAGAATAAGAAATTGATAAATATACATGTATAATGGGAACATGTAGAAATTACTTTTATTATAAATATCAAACTATTATAAATAAATAATGTTTTACACCCTGTTTGGTTCAACGATTTTGCTAGGGAAAATGAAAAGTATTTTCTTAGAAAAGCTTTTATCTCGATTAGTGGTTAAGGAAAATAGTGAGGAAAATAAAAGAGGTAAAATGGTGAAGAAAACTATAATAGAAAATGAGGAAATAAGTTTTCCTTATAAAAGTGTGAGGAAAAGGAAAGAGAAAAGGAAAAGCAAAACACACTTGTAACTCTTCTAAAGAATAACAAGAAGTCGTTTTTTTCATTATTAAAAAATAGTTCATTTTCTTTTTTAATTAGAAATACATCTTATTATCCAATTTACTCTTTCCCTCTCTTTATATAGAAAACACTCTTTATAAGATTCTTTTATAACTATTTCATTTGATAAATTTAATTACTAAATATATAAATTTTAATTGTCATTCTACAATTTTAAGTAATTTATATAGTTTGAAGTTGGTGAATCTCACCAAAAAATTTCAATGTGTTAAATGAGTCGCATTTTTACCAAACGCTAAAAGGAAATTTTTATTTTTCTTCAAATCACTCTCTCTTCTTGCTTCCAAATTTTCTGTAGCAAATAATCCGCTTTTCTTCAAAATTTCTATGATTAAAGATTTGTAACTGTTATGATCTATCTAAAAATGTGATTTTTTTTCTTGAAAATGTGAGTTTTTAGTTTAAAATTTTGATTTTAAAAAAACTAAAAATGTATTATCGAACTTGAGATTGGGCCACGCAAAACTAGGGGTGGCCAATCTTGGGTCATACTAGGTGATTCGTATGATCCAATCCATGTTGAGTGATTTTATTTTTTATTTATGATGTTTTTAGATTCTAAATTTTAAAAAAACTTCAAATTTGCTGAACATAAGACATTTTTACTAAACTTAACCGTGCATTTGACCAAAATATGCCATTATTTTTCAGATCACTTTCCCTATGTACTCTCCCTCTCTCTTTTCCAAATTCTATTAGCATACAATTCATTTTTTTTTTCTAGTTAAAATTGATTTTCAATTTTTATTCAAACTTTCACGATTAAAGGTTGGTAATTGTTCTAATCTATCTAAAAATGTGACTTTTTCTTGAAAATATGATTTTTTTTCCCTTGAAAATGTGAGCTTTTAGCTTAAAATTTTTATTTTAAAAATAAAATTGAGAAAATCCCAAGGAACCCAAGATTGGGCCATGCCAATCCTGGTTCGGATTGATCGATTTCATATTTTATTTTTCAAATTTTAAAAAATTTTAAATTTCAAAACTTAGTGCACTTCCAACGTAACGATACATTTGACACTAAGATGCCTGGGTATAAAATAAAACTCTTCAAATCACTTTCACTCTCCTCTCTCCTTTTTGTCGATTTGCAGTTTTTCTTCAAAGTTTCTCCTATTAAAAGTTTGTAATCATTTTAATCTATTTAAAGGTTCCACTTTCATTTTCCTCATTCTCCTTTTCCATACCGAAATCCCTGAACCAAAGAGGGCCTTAAGTTGCAAAAGTTGAATTTGCAAGTGGAAGAATGCTTGGTTAGTGTGTTTAGTGGTTAAAGGATCAGTCTATGAATCATTATTGTGTGGATTTTAACATTGCGCTGCACAAGTAATATTGCTTGCTTGCTTGGTACGCKTAGCCACTTCATGTAATTTTTGTTATAAGGGCGAACATTGATAAATAAAGGCATGGCACTTTTAGAAGAGAGAGAGAGTAAAAAAGGAGAAGTAGCCTTGGCAAAACTACTTAAGTTTTGGTTTTGCCATTTGCTATATAGATATTTCCTTTGTAGAGTCAAATTTTATAATGCATTCATAGCCAGTCGACAGCTGCAAAGTCATAATATTGAAGATGAAAAATTCTTGACACTAATGATGAAATAGTGCTTTAATTAATCTTAATCCACTCTCATTTCGGATGTATATATAGGCAAAGAAAAAGTGCACAGAACATAGAAAGAAAGCTTAGGCTAGTTATATATATTTAAGCAAAGAAGATGAAATTCAAGGGCATTTGGGGCCTCCTCTCTTGGTCTTCCAATTGTTGTAACAAGGGCAAACTTGTTTGTTACCATAAGTACCAGGAGGAACACACAAGCACTTGGCACAGCATTTCTGGCAGAAGAACATACAAGGCTTCTTGAAAGAAGTCTTTGAACAACGAGTGCTGCATCTTGGAGCACATTCTGCATAATAAAGAGCTCCAACCCAATCAATAACRAGGTCTCCGTCGCTAGGCTACCCGTATCTAAAACTAGCAACTACAAAAGAAAGAACAAAAAATGTTAACAGTGAAATTAACTCACCTTGTGGTTGAAGGCTTGCTTGAGTGACGCCATACTGCAGTAGAAAGAAAATGCAAATACTCTCAGCTATAAAGCAACTAAAGAGATTTCTAATGCAATAACAAATAGAGAAATGTTCATACCATTCGGTTAGTTTGCTGCTGCTGCAGATGAGAAGCCTAAGAAAGAGAACATAATGAAGGTTAAAAATGATAGGTGATGTAATGATTCTCTTTTCTTTGATTTTTATTTTTGTCTCTTTTCATATATTGCTTTTCGAAAGTAAGATTCATCAGGTTATAAAAAGTAAACTTGGAGAGAGGAGAGAGAGAAAGAGATTATGGGAAATTTTGTATCTTACATGAATTGCGGAAACGAGTAACATGAAAAAAACACAAAAGAAGATGAAGCTTGATTTCCCAGCCATTGCCTTTGGTGAAATGTATTTTTGTTAAAAGGAAGAAAAAGAGAAAAAAATGCTATGAAGTTTTGAAAGGAAGAGAGTGATATTTATAGAGGGCAGTATGCACTAATGAATATGTCAATTCCAAGTAGAGAATTAATGCAATTTGGTCCAACTAATTGTCAACATCAAATTCTATCCCTGTTGGGTTCTCTCTTCGGTTCTGCCCTCAGCCTCAATTGACACATTTTCCTTTTCTTCTGGGGATATTTTCCCGTAGAATTTCATAAGTGTTTGTTTCTTTGCCTCTTTAACAAAATGTTTATCAAGTTTCGACGGAGAGGGAGGATTTGATGGTCTATATAAAATTTAATACTTGTTGTTTGGTAAAACACTTCACAAACCTAATATATAAAAATAAGAGGCATCCAAGTTGTTTTCGGATAAGATTCAAGTTTATGTTTATATTTTCATTAATTTCATTTACTAGAGAGATCAAATCGGAGAAGAATATTGAAGGCAAAATGGTAAATGAGTAACATAACATGTGACACTTTGGGCTCCATACACTCCTTATCTCATCCATGTGCAATTGAAAGTACGAAAGTGATGGATGGTCTTGAACATGTGCAATCCCATGTGCCAATTGGTACAATATGACACCTCCTAATTTCTCAACGGGAACCAAACGAATTAATGCTAAGCCAACTTCTCCAAAGGTTCAGTTTCATGGTAGAGAAAATATGTATGGCTGAGGTTTTTCTTTAATAATTTTAAAAAAACATTTATCAAAAGGAAAAAAAAAAAAAGAAACGTAGCTAAAAATAATAATTAGCTTCTATAGTTAAACAAGAGCAAAAAGATATGCATCATCATGAAAATATTGATGCGCATCGAACGAATAGCTCCCAATTGCCCAATTGGTATATCAACCAATTCTAGGATTCAAATTTCAAGCCGGGTTTAAAAACTAAATGGATTAAGAACATAATAATTTAAGACAGTTTGATAATGTAATTTCGTAATGTTTTAGAAATTATAAGTAGTGATAATTTGTTCATATATTAAGACATCATAAATTCAATATTCAAATTCATACATATACAATAAACTTTTAGTATTCAAGAATACATCTACTTTTTAAAATTTAAGATGTGTCCCAACCTGAGGTTTATCAAATGAAGCCTTAGATTCTCCTATGCCCATCCTAAAAGATAAAAAACATAATTATGAATTTGCATTAGGAACACTTTTAGAATGGTTCATATTCACTATATTATGGCAGTACTCCACCTGAACACTCTATTATGATCACAGTGAACAATCTTGCAAGAAGATAATAATTCGGTTCAAACGTACTTTGCTTTAAGTGTCTCTCCTCTCTGTCATTTTATTCGTATTTTCATACTCATTTACCTAACTATAATTTTATCAATGATAGTCATAAATATAGAATAGCATGAGGTAAACATTCAAGAACACTTCATAACCTCCAATTAAAATTATACATGTAATGAGAAAACTTAAACCGCGATGGAAATTTATTAATTGGAAAATAAGGTCGAAGGTTAAAAGAGAATTAGCAACATTTTGTTTTAGCTACCAAAAATTACTCGGATCCAAAGCAGAGGCAGTGCCCAGAGGTTAACCTTTTCTTGCTTTCCTCTTCCTCTTCTCTTCGTGTATGCTTTAACAAGTGTGGAAACAAAGAGAAAATGGGTTGGCAATAATGTCTACTTAAAGCATAGAGAAGTCTTAAGAAGTGTCATTACTGATATGTTCATGCACCTTTTTTTTTTTTTTTTTGAACTTTATTGGCTAAAGCCTACACTTGCGGATATTATACTGTCTACTGTTTCCCCTTTTCTTCTTTCCTTTGTCTTGATGATGGGGGCCAGGAAGGTATAGTGATCCATTTCAATTTATTCTCAGCCACTGGTTCAATCTTCTCGGCGTTCCTTTCTTGGCAGGGCATGTGCTCTTAAGTTCGGATGTAGCTGCGGCTATTGTTGCTCAACAGTATGTATACGTTGGACTGTCCTCCCTATCGTTGAAGAAGGCCAATGATGTTGTTGGAAGAAATATATATATATATAATTTTTATTTATCATCAACTATAATCAGAATCATACGTTAATGAAAATTACAATACTTAACCATTAACCACATCTCTAAATGTTATAATAAAACTTAAAATACTTATAAAGAATTGAGAGTAATGAAGCAAAATATTGTTGGGTTATTTTCACGTTTATGCATGTTTTTTACGTAAATTTATATTAATTGTTATGTATAATAAAAATAAATTCCTGTTCTTCTTCACGAGAATATCATGATCGTGTATTCAATTTCCCAAAATGATAAAGGAGTGAATGTAAAAATGCTGTCCAAAGTTGACGTTCAAAATAGTTGGTGGGAAAGAAGATTATTCTATCCCACATAAAAAAATCATTAAAATTTGGATTAATTTATTTTTGACTTCCTTTTATTATAATATAGCCATTTGAAACGTAGATGTTTTACTAAGGTATGATAGAAATGTTCAATTTGCAAGTAATATTCATGAAGGATGATTATAACATATCAAAACGCAATTATTACTCGCATAACAAAACGTAATTATTACTCGCAAACATCCTATTACAATTGATAATAAACTCGCATGTGATCGTCAGCTCCCACTTTGTTGGTGATTGTCTAATAATCAATTTACCTTAAGAATAAGCAAAACACAGTAATTTCAATTAAGTTCAACCTTTTTTTTTTAAAATTTCTCAATATGCGAATTCTTTTTCGCATCATTATAGATTATGTATGACTCCATCTGTTATGCCAAATGATCAGAATATCTGGATCACAAGTAAACTTCTTCTGGTTTACGAGATGACGCATTTCAAGTGCATTAATTTTTTCATAATAAAATTTAGAGGAAAGAGACATTAGATTCCTAAGATTATAGTGGCGATACATAAATATTTGAACAATTTTTTTTAATTGTCTCAATAGGATACCATTTCTTCGGATATCCTTAAAACTTAATAAATCTCTTAGGAACTTTAAGGATAATATTGTAAATAAATTTCGTTCATTCTTAGACAAAAATGTGATAGTTCTTCCAAAACAAAATGCATATAAATTTTGTCCCTTTCCTTTCTAGATACAAATATGATAGTTCTTTTGGAACAATAAACCAATTTGACACCACCATTTACAGTATTTACGTTTTTCTATCTCATCTCAGATGAGAAAAAATAATCATTATACTTGAGCATATGGTGTGTATTGTTGTACTATCAATGAGAAGACATATATCTGAAGAACATATTACAAATCTATAAACATTTTGTAAAGAAAAGTAATTAAAAAATTTTTACAAAAAGAACATTAAGGTAAAAATAATTCAACCAAATAATGAAATCGTCCAAATATAAAAACTTCAAATACTTAAGAAACTCTTTGAATACTTAAACAATGTCCATGAAAAATCTAAAAGAAAAATACATAACAAGATAAATTAATCTCGTTTTTTATCAGACCACCTCCAAATAAATGGTCAATATTTCTTGTTGGATCAGCAAAAAATTGGAGGCATCTAAGTGAATCGTATCATCTAAACTGTCAAAATCAAGAAAATTTTTTATCTCCACTCCCCCTTTTCTTGCTCGATTTTTGATAGGGATCCATTATATATTGGTCGTATGATAGGTACATACTCTACTTTGTGGAGATGATGACGAAGGAAAATTGGTGCTTTTGTAAGATCTTGTTGGGATTCATTTTTCCTTTTTCTGTTGTCTCCCCAAAACACTTTAAAGTGGATTTTAGCGTTTCAAATATTTAAGAAAGTCTCTGAATACTTAAAGAATATCCATGAAAAATCTAAAAGAAAAATACATAACATGAGAGATTAATCTCATTATCTATCACACCACCTCCAAATAAATGGTCAATATTTCTTGTTGGATCAGCAAAAGAATTGGAGACATTCAAGTGATCATATCAACTGAACTGTCATAATCAAGAAAAATTTTTATCTCCATTCCCTCTTTTCTTGATCGATTTTTGGTAAGAATCTATTATATATTGATCGTATGGCAGGTACATACGCTAGTTTGTGGAGATGATGACGAAGGAAAATTGGTATTGTTGTAAGATCCTGCTGGGATTCATTTTTTCTTCTTTTGTTGTCTTCCTGAAACCCTTTAAGGTGGATTTTAGCGTTTCAAATATTTAAGGAAGTCTCTAAATATTTAAAGAATGTCATGGAAAAGCTAAAAGAAAAATACATAACATGAGAGAGTAATCTCATTTTCTATCACACCACCTCCAATTAAATAATAATATTTCTTGTTAGATCAGCAAAAGAATTGAAGACATCTAAGTAAATCATATCAACTGAACCGCCAAAATTAAGAAAACTTTTTATCTCTAGTCCCCCTTTTCTTAATCGATTTTTGGTAAAGATCATTATATATTGGTCGTATGATAGGTACATATTCGTGACGATGATGATAAAGGAAAATTGGAGCTTTTGTAAGATCCTGCTAGGATTCATTTTCCTTTTTTTGCTATCTCCCCCAAACCCGTTAAGGTGAATTTTAGCGTTAAGGGCCTATGACAAATAATTTTTGTTGAATATGTCAAGTGTAACGAATTCAAATTGGGTAGTATTTTTCATGTGTCTAATTCTACAATAAGAATAAGGTATTACATATGTTCGAATTATGTATAACAAAAGTAATCAATGTCAACATGACATACATTATGCACATTCATTCATGGATTCTATATTATATCACGAAAGTATTTTATTTTTCTTAAAACAAGTGCTACTTTAAGCACAATAATAATATGTTAATAGAATGATTGATTCAACCTATTGTTACTTCAAAAATAATATCTTAATATTATTTAAGAATATTTGGATTGGAATATACCTTTTAGGAGTTGATAATATTAACTTATAGATAAATTAATTTAAAGAAATAGTTCAATATTTTTCAAGAATATTTAGATTATAATATACATTYATCGGTGTATAATATCAATTTAGGATAATAATTCAATATTGTTCAAGAATATTTAGATTGTAATATAATGTCAATTTAAAATAATAATTGAATATTCGTCAGGAATATTGAAATTACAATATCAAGCTCTTCAAGAGCTAATAATGTAAATTTAGATTATGATATTTCAAGAGCAGTATTTCAATATTATTCTAGAATATTACTATTAAGCTCTTCAAGAGTAAATAAAATAAATTTTGAGTAATATTTGACTATGATATACTCTTAAGGAGTAAGTAAAATCAATTAGAATAATTATTTAATATTCTTCAGGAATATAAAATTTGTCCTTCCAAAACATGTAACCTTAATCATTTATACTATTACTACTTGAGGAGTAATAGTTCAATAGTCTTCAAAAATATTGATATTGTAGTCATTGGATAATAATAAATAAAAATAAACTATAGTGCAATGAATGGAATATAAAAATAATACTGATAATAATAAAAATATATATGATATTAACATACAATAAAAAATATCTTTTACAAGCATTAATATAAAGACATATAAATCAAAAATATTTAGTGGCTAATAGTAAAAGACACAGTACAACTAGAAATAGAAGATGAGCATGGTACAAATATAATAGCTTTCAACGAATATAAAAAAGAAAGAAAAACAGTGGAGGCATTGGTTAATAAGCATGGTCACATGCATGGGCAAAAAGATGATATATATATTCTTTTTTTAGCACATGGGGAAAGAGGATGAAATAGATATCAAGAGMAACTTAAACTAAGATGAGGAAACAAAATACACTGTCAATTCAACCATATATACTCAGCATACAACGCAAGCACTAATATTTTGCAAATTAATACTAAAACAAATGTAACATAGATTTTATCTATTGCTTACTTCAATTAATTTGAAGCAGCAATGTGAAAGTAAATTATACAATAATTATGGGACTAACCTTGTAGAGATTCAAACACTGTAAGTAGAGAATTCTCTTAATCATATCTGATAAGACTCATCTTCAATCATATCTGGCAGAGACTCAAGAGATAGAGAATCATGTTGATAATGTGTTGTAATATAAGAAGGAAAAAAGGGAGGAGAGGTTTATAGAGAAAAGAAGAGAAGTAGAGAGGAATCGTAGAGTAAATATCATTTAGCTTGATATGAACCAAAGCCCTCTATTTATAGAGGTTAAATCCTAGGGCTTCTAGTTTTCAAGGGTATGAAAGTCATTCACCAATAATTATTTACAACACCAGGAGAATTATTAGAAAGATTCCAAAAAAATCTTACATAAAGAAATTAGTGTGTTTCATTTAATAATCCTCACAATTTATCCTTCCCCATAAATTGGAGGCACCAAAGTGACATGAGTGAAGGCAATTAGACTGAACTTCGATAAACTAATTTACTAATCACATCCTCTTCCACTAAAAAAGCACGAATGCACTCTTAGTCCAATTAAAATTATTGAAGTCAAGAATTGCATCCTTTGATTTTGTCTATCTAACGTGTTACCTTTTCAATCAAACAAAATATTTCGCACGAGGTAAAATAATCAAAATAACCTTTCAAAAATATTTACAGATTGGTTTTACAACACAATAACCATTTTTACTCCTAAAGGTTCACATTTCAACAAAGGTTTAAGTCCTACATAACCTTGGAATCGTTTTCTCAAAAGTAGAGATAAACTTGTCTAGAGTATTTCACTCTTTAAAGTGAGGTTAGACAATAAAATTTTTGGATTTGATTTCACAAATATACGCTAAGTTATTCCTTGCACTTTTCAAATAGAATACTCAAAGATAGCTTTTCAAGATGTTTTCTCAAGTTGATGCTTTTAAAATCTCAGAGTGGGTATGATTTAAAAAAGAAATCCTAAGTCGGACTAGAACAGGGGTGCATCGAAAGTATTGGATAGATCCTTACTGGAGGGATATTGGACTCAACCACAAGGACCTTAAGACTTCCACACCATCAGTCCAGAGTACCCTTCAAACGAGTATTTAGGAGAACTTTGGATGTCCGATGTACTATTGGACATTGTTTGAGGCTTCATCGGAAGGTATTCAGACATAACATTGACCAACTTCAAATGGCCAAAGAAAGCATAAGTTCTAAATCCAACTAAGTTCGAACGCAGTCCTTGTAACCTTCAAATGGCTAAATATAAGCCATGTCTTGTCAAACCTTCATTGAAGGACTTCGGACTTAAAATGTTTGCATAGGACGACCAAAATAATAGGGTGATGACTCAAGTGCATACACACCTTTGATTCACTTCCATTGATACTACGAATGTCCTAAACATTATTGTAAGTTAAATACCTATCTTTCCCACAAAGCATGAACTTCAAAAGCATTTGGAGAACATCTAAAGAAGATTTATTACAGGGATTTAAAAGCTTTGTCAAAGTAAATAAAATTATGTCTAAGTACATAAAAGATATTCTATAAAGGATCTAGATCACTTCTTGAATAAGTTGAGTATCTTCCATTTAGATTCCATAGAGATCTTGATATCCAATAGGTTTGTTTAGTGTTCCTACAAACATTCATACACAATGTAAGCATAAGTCATCATCAAAATACATAACAAGCTATAGAATAATCATTCATGAGATTTTCAATCTCCTCCTTTTTATAATGACAACATATTAAAGCATTCTACATTAGGATATGTGATTCAAACACCTAACTTGGGAGGTATTTAAAGTATAATCATATAAAGGCTCCCCTTCAACAATATGTATTAATCTATTTAAGATAAAATTCAATAAGCATACCTAACAAGGTTTTTTGTATATAAGACAGTATGGCATAATAACCATTTGAGATTTTAGGAAAGATTTTGACAAAGTTTTCTTTATAATATAAACATTTTCCAAGCAACTAAAGCTATGTTACTCAAAAAATCCCAATAAATAACCTCATATAATATAAGTAAGGCTGTCACTTACTCTACGTATGATATCAAGAGGTATAAATAACAATTGCATGTAATAGTCAAAGCATTTTAAGTCCATATGCAATGTGATAGCATGCAAGATACTTAAAGCATGTTTAAAAGCCAACAATACTATAAAATTGGCACTCTTATAACTCATATAACACTGAAGTACTTATTCATAGCATCATCCTTATAGAAAACATATCTATCAAGTGTCAAATCAAAGCTCAGCAGTGTTACTACTAGATACTCACAAGCTCAAAACTACTTAACTACACAATGCGTTTTCTCCCCTTTTGGAAGAACAAAATTGTATAAGGGATCACAGATTTGCATTGTTTTTCTGGGTAAACACTTTGAATTTTTTTAGAGTTATGCTTGAGCAGGAATGGTTTTGGAAATAGATAAGGAATAGGTTTATATAGTCAATGAAATTTGAGAATGAAGTGAAAGGGCATGGATTTTGGTGTGGATGTAATGGTTGAGTATTTTCTTGGAGAATCATCTAATTGGAGGATTTGGGAAGTCAATGTGGCTGTGACAATTAAGGAGGTAAAAGGGTGATCGCAAGTCTAATAGTCCAGATGCACCTTTTAGCTGCCATTCCAACTCCTTTTTGAATTTCTTCTATCCCCACCATATCATCACTGAATCCCTTTTATGTTGCAACATTGTTCTGCTTATTCTATAGCATCAATATCTCTACTTCGTTTCACTTGCACTCCTCCCCCAAACTTATATTTTAGAAATTTGAAATAAATTTAAACAAGTAATAAAATAAAACAAACAAAAATAAATACACATAATGATAAATAAATAACACTAAAACAAAGAACATAATCAAGCCAAATAAATAAGGGAAATAAAAGAGAACAAACCAAAATAAAAAAAAGGAAAAAATTAAAAGGAAAACTTAGCCATTTCATGGGTTGCCTCTAAATCAGTGCTTGGTTTAGAGTTCTCAGCTAGATTTTGCTTTAGCATTCTTTAATTTGTGAGAGACATAGACTTCTTCCATTCTTGCTCATCTCCAAATATTGCTTGACTCTTTGGCCATTCATTATGAATGTTTGCCTATCGYCCTCATCATATAGCTCAATGGCACCATTAGCAAACATTTTACATGATTTTATAGGGTCCCCTTCCCCTCCATTCTGATTTAAATTTTTCTGAGAAAATTTCAACCTAGTATTGTATAAAAGCACTTATTGCCCTAGCTGAAAATCTCTCTTTTGGACTATTTGGTCATACCATTTCTTTGTTTTCTCCTTGTAAATCTTAGCATTCTCATAAGCCAAGCCTCTAAGTTCTTCAAGCTCATTAAGTTTTAGCATTCTCATCTATCTTGCTGCTTGAAGATCCAAGTTTAAAACTTTGAGCAACAAGTATGCCTTATGTTCTATCTCCAGTGCATTCCTTACCATAGACTAAATAGTAGGGTTTCATTCCCAAAGAAGTCTTGAAAGCTATTTGATAAACCCATAGTGTGTCATCCAACCTTAAGGACCAATATCTCCTAATTGAACTCGCCTCTTCTCCAAGATTTTCTTGATTTTGTTATTTGATACATCTGCCTGTCCATTAGTCTAGTGGGTGCTATGTTGTAGCAATCTTGTGCTTGCCCTATACTTTGCTCGATCATTATCGAGCTACTTGTTACAAAAATGTGATCCTCCATCTTATTAGTGCTCGAGGTGTGTTGAATCTTGAGAAGATGTTTCTTTGGAGGAATTTGACAATAAATTTTGCATCATTTGTAGGAAATGCTACAGCTTCGATCCATTTCGAAACGTAGCCAACTGCGACAAGAATGTGAGTCTTGCTAGAAGATGGGGAAATGGCCCCATGAAATCTATGTCCCATACATCAAACAGTTCTACCTCCAAAATGTTGTTCAAAATCATTTCATGCCTTTAGGAGATGTTCCCTAATCTTTAGCAACTGTCATAAATTTTAACAAATTCGTAAGTATCTTTAAAAAGAGTGGGCAAAAAATAGCCAACTTGAAATATTTTAGCTGCTGTTTTTGCTCCTCCATAATGTCCTTCATATGCTGTAACATGAAAATGCTGTAACACTTTTGGTATCTCTTCATCAACTATGCATCTTCTCATCATCTGATATGCACATTGCTTGTAAAGAAATTGTTCATTAAAAAATAGTCTTTTTACATCTCAAAAAAAAATTATTCAATTGATGAGTATTTAATTAAGGAGGTATAGTATCACTAACCAAATAATTTACAAAGTCTGCGTATCAGGTTGTAGCAATATTACTTACTATCAACATTTGTTCATCTGGAAAATCCTCCTTAATTTGCACTTGCAGGTTTTGGTCTCCTTCAATCACTATTATGGATAGGTGGTTAGCTACTAGATTTGCTGTCCCCTTTCTATCTTTGATTTTTAAAACAAATTCTTGCAACAAAAGTACCCAGAGAATGAGTCTTAGCTTGGCATCCTTCTTTTCCATGAGGTACTTGATTGCTGTAATCCATGGAGATTGTGACCTTAGTTTCCACCAAATATGTCCTGAACTTGTCAAATGCATACATTAATACAGGCAACTCTTTTTTAGTTGTTATGTAATTCATTTGTGCATCATTAAGTGTCTTGCTTGCATATTAGATAGGATGAAAAACTATTCCCTTCATTTACACCAGCAATGCTCCAACAGTAAAATTGTTGGCATCGTACATGACTTCAAAAAGTAAAGTCCAATCTGAGCTGTAATGATATGTGCTGAAACAAGAGCATTCTTATCAACTAGAAAGATTTGTGGCATCTTTCATCAAATACAAAGGGTTGATTATGCTACAACAAAGTGCATAATGGAATGCAAATTTTTGAGAAGTCTTTGATGAATCTTCATTAAAAGCCTGCATGTCTGAAAMAATACTTATTCCTTTGACTATTGATGGTGGTGTCAATTTCTAAATCACACCGATCTTGGCACTTTTCAACTTCCAAACTATCTCTAGAGACTCGATGCCCTAGAACAATTTCTTCTTTCACCATGAAGTGACATTTCTCCTAATTTAAGACCAAATTGGTTTTTTCACACCTCTCCAAGACCTTTTCTAAATTTTTCAAACAATCTTCAAATGTCTCTTCAAAAGCAGAGAAATCATCCATTAATATTTCCATAGTATTTTCCACCATATCTGTGAAGCTGGCCATCATACACTTTTGAAATGTTTGGAGCATTACATGCGATACCCAGGATATTATTTTTCATTTTTATGAATTTCATATGATCGTATGAATTTGTGCCAACTAGGGTTTGATAAATTTTCTATGTGATCGTTATTTAATTGCATGTTTAAGTAAGTATGGAATTATCGTGTTAGTTGAATTAGGGTTTTTGGTTAGTTAGTATAGGCTCGACTTGTTAGGGCCTATTCGTTCTTCATTCRAAAACTAGATTAAAGGCGAAAGGAAAAGTTAAAAGTAATGTTAACCGCTTTGCAGTTCTATAGGTAGGAAATGTGATCGAGTTCCAAAGAATAATAGCCCACTGGAAGCTTATTGACTAGGTGTTACACTAAGTGAGCTCACGACTTTAATGAAATGGAAAGGTTTTCGAAAAGTTCTGACTTTTTAAAATAAAATTTTTATGGAAATGTTTAGAGAGTTTTATTTGAGGAAGTGAAATTTTAAATTTATAGCATATAGTGCAATTTTATATATATTCAAGTATGAGATTTGCTTATTTRGCTTTATAACTCATTCCATTTTCTTCATTTTCCATTTCAGGTGATGTGTGGAGGTCATTCGTTTGCATGCCTTGATACCTCAAASTGATGTTTTAAATAAACTTTAGTGAATAAGAGAAAGGGTTGAATATAGAGGTTTTATGTATTGTTTACGATTTTATTGATTTATCTATTCATGCATTAAATTCTTTCAAGTTTTGCAAAATTTAAATTTCGTTGCAGGTTAAATTTGTAAAGGATTATTTCATATTGGATAGTTGTTGGGTTTTGAATACATAATAAATGTGCGTATTGAAAATGTTTGAAAAATTTTCTGATTGTATACAGGGAGTAATTTTTTATATTAGAGAGGAAACTCTGCCGAAATTTTTATAAACATTTTAAGACAAAGTATTTAGATTTTGTTTTCTGCGGTACTTAATATGAGTGTGAGTAAAGTTAGTAATATTCTTGAGTTAGGATAGTTCCTAATTTGGGGTGTTACATTACATAAACCTAATGACATCCTTCTGAAGGCAAAAGTTCCATAAGGACATGTAAAAGTTGTTTTCTCTTGATCCTTTGGTGCTACAACGATCTGTTTGTAGCCAAAATATCTATCTAGAAAAGCAATAATCATGCTTAATGGTTAATCTATACAACATTTGATCAATAAACAACAATGGAAAGTGATCTTTTTTGTGTAGCTTTGTTCAGCTTCTTGTAGTCCCCGCGCACTCTCCATCTGGTTACAGTTCTTGTTGGAAGTTCATCCTTTTTATTGGTATGACAGTCATTCCTCCCTTCTTCGTACACATTGTATTGGACTAGCACTATTAGAAAAGTGACGATTACCAACTGATTGCATCCGATAGTAATTATTGACAGATTATCAACAACTTATTAATAAACTTGAAAATTGAGAAGATTATGGAAATTTCCAACAAATTACGAACCAAATTTGTCTATTACTATATAGTCAGTTAGTAGTCGGTTAGTAATTTGTTAGTATTTTGGTGGGAAAATGACCTAAAGATAATACCAACGAATTACCTACAAAATGACATTTACTGAAAATATTTTTTGTTGGTAATTTGTTTGTAATATGAATAATGAAAAATTACAAATAAATTATTAACCAACTACTAACTAAATGTCTACTAACCAAGAGATTTGGTTTGATCCTCACATTAGCAATAAATTACTAACAAACAATAATTGAAAAGATGATGAAATTTTCCAGCAAATTACCAACAGAATCTTCTGTTAGTAGACAATCGTTAGTAGTGGTTAGTAATTTATTGCTTTTTTAATGGGAATGTGACGAGAGAACAGCTTAGAGATAATTACCACCGTGTTACCAACTGTTGACACTTAAAAATAGCCGAAGCAAATAGGTAAAGGAAGAAGCAATGACTGACAAGGTAGAATGGCTTCAAGGAGTTATATGGTTAAGGATTGAAACGACTTAAAGTTTTAGAGACAAGAAAAACCAAGGACCAGCCGTTAAAGGGAAAACAAATAGCTGAAATGATAGAGATAACAGGTAAATTGGCTATTGGCTAAGTGAGATAGAACTTTATGAAGAAACCAGGTAATGTATTGCCCACCAACCGAAGAAAGTGGACGTCGACCGAAAAGGAAGAGCAAAAGGAGGAAAATGGGTTAATGATCTCAGCTTCCTACAGTCGCAAGCTAGCAAGAGCATCTCAACCAAGTATAAATAAGAGAAGATGAAAGAAGATAGGATGCCCCCATCAATCCAGAAATCAAGCATATTACATTCATTTATGTCTTCATTTTTATCTTTAAGTTATGATTCAGCAATGTTTAGCTAGCTTTGTAGTAAGTTTCCTGCTTATTTTTCTAGCTTTTAGCTATGCATTTAAGCATCTTTGTGTTTTGTACATGTTAATGATGATTTCCTTTACTTTCTGAGTTGTTTTGATTTTTAATATTCTTGCTTGCAATTTTCTTTAGTATAATTTCTCTTAACTGCATTATTTATCTAGCTTTCCKTACAGTAGCTTAGCTCTTTTATTTTCTATGCATTTTTGTAATGCTTTATGTGTACTTTTTTTTTTTATATTTCTTAAAGCTTTATTGCTTCTGCAAATGATTAGTTTGCTTTTCTCTTATATTAGCTGCAATTACTCCTACTTAGCATAATCTACAATCTTATTTTGTATTTATATTTCTTAGTTTTTTGCTTTCCTTGCTATTTTCATACTTTTATCTTTGCATATCTAGTTTAGCTACAATCTACTTTATGTTGGCTGATAGTATTAACATATATAGTCTACTCGCTTAGCTTGTATAATTATTCAGTTTGTTTGCTCATCTAGTTTAGCATAATTGGCTATCATCTCAACCTTAACTAGCAAACAATCATATACCTGGTCAAACAGTTGACTTGCACACTTTGCGAGGGCTTACTAAAACTAACTCAAGAACCTGCACCAAAAAAAGAGGTTGCTATGGCTCTAGTGAGCCGATCAGATTGCTAGCTAGTCAGAACTCAAGCCCCATTGTGTTGAAAAGCTTAACATGCCACGCCCAGGATAGCCAATTCGGTTATGCATTTTTAGCACATCAACACAATTTGCACATTCTGTCGGACGTATTAAATGTACATGATACTGCGTTATGGTTGAAAGATCATATCTGGAGACCAAAATAGCCCTCTTGGGGTCACTAAAACGTCTACCGGAGATATGGCAGAGTTTGATTCTGTAAGTGCTATCCAGGCGACAAGAAGCATCCATATTGGTTAATCCTTCAGATGAGCAGTTAATTCCTACCTCCTTGTCAGCCATTAGGTTCACTATGGAATAGATCACATGTGAGTTAATGCAAACCCTAATCTAATAATTTGTTGCCGTCTAAAGCCTATATTGTAGAATAAAATCCAAGAACTGACACAATGGGGAGTCCTGGCTGTGTATCCTTTTTTTTGGTCTCGGCTCCCTTCACAGAGCATTTAGAAGTTGTTTAGTCTTGGGCAAAACCCTTGCCACAGTGCCGATTTCTATGGCCCGATGGACAACTTCACAATCAATGAACCACATGTAGGCCTTAGGGCCAACATATTCTCAAGGACAGCCGGAGCATGGAGGGTAGTAGTTCACCTTATCTTTCCCAGATATGGTGAACCCTTTTCCACCACAGACTTCATATTATCCCAGTTTTCTAGGGCAATTCGACCAACATCCAGCTGAGGGGCAGGAATACCTTGGCCATTATATAGCTGAATAGACTTAGACAAATCCTGCTCRACCTATGAAACAAACTTGGAAAAATCAGTCTTCACATGCACAAGAGTGAGTACTACCTCGCAAGAGGATTTACCAAGAGAGATGCCCCCAGGCAGATCTAGTTTTCCAAGCTAGGAATAGCCAATCGCGAATTTTGGGCTCTCACCAGCAAATTTCCTAGTTCAGACTCCAGCACTAGTCGATGCTAATACCATTGTTGATGCTTTGAGAAAGCAATTCATCCTAAATTTTGTTGGCAATGAAAGGCTAGTCTATAGAAATTCGTACCTGAAATGGATAGATCGTGCAGTTGCTCTTCCCCGAGGCCACAAATCACTTGAGTTCTCCACTTTCTCAAGCGATGATGACAAAACCACAATGGAGCATATCGGTCGTTTCACGGCTCAGTGTGGGAAGCGCAGCACTAGTGACCTACACAAGCTCCATTTATTCTTATTATCCCTAACTGAGGAAGCTTTCACTTGGTATGGTAGCTTGCCTTCCAGTTCAGTACATACCTAGGCTACTCCTTTTTCATGAAAGGTTTTTTCCGCCAGTTCCAGAGTATCAATAGCAGATTTAATGGTGCAGAAACCTAATGAAGATGTCATGGACTTCCTAGTGAGGTTCAGGCTAATGAGGGGAAAGTGCCCTACTGTACTACCAGACACTGAGTATGCTAGGATTATAATCAAGGGAAAACTCATTTTTCAGAAATTCTCTAACCTTTCTAGACTATTTTCCCATGCCGTACGGGAGGAAGAATTCATGAAAGACAAAGAAAAGTACAAAAATGCTAAACTCATGATTTTAGTTGCCAATGATATATCCAATAYTGAAGAAGAGAGCCAGCAGAAATTATGGCAGTCGAGCTAATCAAGAGGATGCCATATACCTACCCTATGCTGAAGCCAATAAAAGGAAGGAGGAAGCCAAGTCGTGCGATCAACCTAGTTACTCCTTTGATATGTCTAAGGCAGACCAAATCTTCATTCAGTCTTGAAAGATCAGCAGATTAAGCTCTTAGCTGGGCAAAAAATACCTCTCCCAGAGGATTTGAAAGGCAACAGTTATTGTAAATGGCACAACACATTCAGTCATGGCACTAATTATTATGTGGTGCTCCGAAAAGTCATCCAAAAGGTTATTCAGGAAGGATGATTCCAGTTCTTAGACAGTAAAATTCAGTAGTCATTGGTAGATACTGACCCTTTCCCATCAGTCAATGCTAGCACAATGACAGCGACTGGCGCCACAAAATAATAGCAAATTAATAGCTCCTGGTATCCAAAAAGTATGYTGAGGAGAGGTTTGCCACTAACCGATTCTGGGACTGTGGATCAACCGATACTAGTTTTTCAAAAGCTAGTGTCTATAGAGGAAGGTAGTAAGCSTAAGTTTGTTCGATTGGAGACAAACCATCTACTTTTAGGAGATTGACTCTCCCAGAGTAAAAGAACATAGTTAAATTCTATTTGAAGAGTGCGGCCATGATAATTGAGGTATTGACTATTCAAAAAGAGATAGTTCTAGTCGTGTCTTTATTGCAAACTAGAACCTAAAAGAGAGTGAGCAAAGACAAAGAGCTTAGCAGAGGCTTAACTAGAAGAGTACCTAAGGTCATCGAGACACAGGCAGGCCAGGGCATCAGTGTCATTAGCCTACTATGTGTCGAATTTAAAAATGTCAATGAGCAAAGGTACCTTGYTGGTGATATCTTCTCAACAGAAAAAGCTATGGTGGAACTAGTCATTCCAATAACTGATATCTTTTCAGCCGAACAACAGATGATTTTCCCTAAGATGACCAAAGAAATAGTAAATCAACTCCAACCTTTGTATATCATAGGTCACCTAGACGTGAGTCAGCCGAGTGTTTGTAGATGAAGGGCAGTTCTCAATGTCATGCCTGCAGCCACTTTGAAGCGAAAGGGGTCATGATTATGAGCGTCACAATCGACACGAAAGCCAGTACAGCTGCTTTTCTCGTGGTTGTGGCTAAGCCAGCTTATATAGTACTTTTGGGGCGAGATTGGATACATGCTAATCTATGCGTACCATTCATTTGCATCAACAATTCATGTTATGAGATGCTGATCAGGTGGAGGTTGTTCATGCCRATCCTAACACATTCTCAACTGACATTCAAATGAGTGAGGCTATCCTTTACTATCTAGATTTGAGTTCTCACGTTTCTCCAAGCTCTCTTTAGGACACAAGCTCAATCATGGATAGACAAATAAGGCCTAGACAATTGAGAACCATTCTCCTATAGGAGCAATTTTTTGAAATTTCTATAGGCTAAAAACCTACTCACTCGTTTGCAAGATTTAAACAGAAATGGTTAATTTGCTTAAACCAGTGGATACTCATGAAGCCTTGGATACTAAATAAATCCTCAAACAAGTGCCTGGTTTTGTTCCCTATGATCCTCTCGTAGATGTTAACCTGGGAGACCAAGGAGAAGCAAGACTAACTTAGCTGAGTTCTCTTTTGAAGGAAATAGTAGAAACAGCCAGTCAAATTGATTAAACAATATAYGGATTGCTTCACCAGGGATTATCCTGAAATGCCCAGTTTGAATTGAAAGGTGGTTGAACATCTCTACAAATTAAGAGGGATTCAAACCTCACAAGTAGCTAGCCAGGATATTCAACCCAGCTCTTTTCCGAAGATCAAGAAGGAGGTAGAACATCTCTTGCATTGCAAATTGAGTCAGATAACCAAATATGCCAAATAGTTGTCAAACATTATGTCGATCATAAAGAAAATGGACAACTTAGGGTATGTATTGACTTTAGAAATCTAAATCTAGCCACACACCCACGCCATGCCTACRCTACATATGCTGGTCRATTTAGCCGTAGGGAACAGATTTATCARCTTCATGAACGGCTACTTCGGTTACAATCAAATATTTATAGTCGAGGAGAGCATACACAAGACGATGTTTAGGTGCCTAAAGCAATTGAATTGTTAGAATGGGTGGTGACACTGCTCCGACTGAAGAATGTAGGGTCCATATTCTAGAGAGCCATGAACATGATTTTCCATAATATCACCAGCCAAAGCATGGAGGTTTATATGGATGACCTAGTGGTCAAATCATCCACTTTTTCGCAACATATTGCTGATTTGGAAAGATCTTACCTTAGGATACGCCAGCAAAATTTGAAAACGAATCCTACGAAGTGCACTTTTAGAGTATTGGCTGGACATATTTTGGGGTTTTTGGTGCATCAAAGAGGAATTGAATTGGATTCCAACAAAGCCAAGGTGATGTTAGAAGCAAGACCCTCAGGAAACAAGAAAGAGCTTCAGAGTTTGATCGGTAAAATTAACTTTTTGGGGAGGTTTCTAGCAAATTCAGCTGGGAAAATCAGGGTTTTCTTCCCTTGCGAAAGTTACATCTAGTAGAAATATTCACATAAAGGGCAAAACAACATGAGGATTTGACCAGATCAAAAAGGAGTTTTGCTAAAACGCCAGTCTTGGTTTCGCCTCAAAATGATAGGTTGATGAAACCTTACGTATCAGCTACAAACACTTCAATCGGTAGCCTGTTTACTCAAGATGATGATTAAAGAAACGAAAGAGCTGTGTACTACCTTATTCAATCCCTCAATGATGCAGTATCTAGGTATTCTCCCATTGAGAAATTATGCCTTTCACTCTTTCATGCCTGTATCGAATTGGAATATTACTTGTTGTCGGTAGAAGTCAATATTATTTGCAAGGTAGACCTGGTATGCTTCCTCTTGAATCGACACATCCTGTAAGGCCATTDAATGATATATATGCCCTTAAGAGCTATTAAAGGGTAGGCAATACCTGATTTCCTTACCGAACATCCTTGTATTGATACGATTGATCCATGGCTAGAAGCACAAAGTTATGTTGAAATTAATCCACGGAGGCTAACTTTCGATGGATCCCGAAATAACCTGGGGGCAAGGTCTGGCATCACGATTATCAACCCGGAGGGCCTCAAAGGCTGCTTCATGGTGGAATTGGAGAAGGGAGGCTCCAACAATCAAGCTAAATAGAAGGCTTTGATTCGAGTGTAATGGCTATAATATCTATGAAAGCCTAAGCCATGTAAATTATGTGAGACTCTCAACTAGTCATCCAACAATTAGTAGGAGAATACAAATGTATGAACACCAATCTAGTCAGCCTATACCAGGAAGCTCAGTCCATACTAAGGAGATTTGCTAATGTAGTACTCATGTACTTACCCGAAGGTGAAAACCAGGAAGCTAACGATCTGGCCTAGTACCCAAAAAATACAAGGATAATTACTGAGAGATGCATCGACTTATCTTCACCAGTCGATTCTTTTCATCAACAGTCGAGATGCAGCTGACTGGAGGGCCGAGATCATGGCCTGCTTGAAAAACCCTTCAATCAAGGTTAGTAAGCAACTCAAACATAAAACACTGAATTATTTGATTATTGATGGTGATTTATTCAAAAGAAGCCATGATGGATTGCTTTTGAGATGTTTGGATAAGAATGAATTAGCAAAGGCATTGGTTGAAATCTATGAAAGATTATGCGGAGCACACCAATCAGGACCAAAGCTCAGATGGTCTTTACATCGGCACAGAGTTTAGTGGCCGACCATCACAGTCGATTTTTATGCCTATGCCAAATGCTGCGATGCTTGTCAAAACACGAAGATCTCTTGAATGTCCCAATCACAAAGGTTCATCTCATAGTTAAGCATTGGCCTTCAGAGTTTGGGTAATGGACGTAATCAACAAGATTCACCCGTTGTCCTCCAAAGGGCACTCATTCATCTCGGTAGCCACATGACTTTTTTACCAAGTGGGTGGAGGCTCAGCCAATGATGAAGGTAACTTAAGAAGCCGTCATTAACTTCATCAAACATCATACAAGTTTCCATTTTGGAGATCCATAATATATCACGGCCGATCAGGGAATCATCTTTATTGGGGATAAGGTGGCTAAATTTCCTAAGCAGTTCAAAATCAAGCTTATACATTTAACTTCTTACTAGGCCTAGGCCAATAGGCAGGCAGAAGCAACCAACAAGCTATTTATCAATAAGATGCAAAAAGCTATTGAAGATAAACCTAGGATGTGGCATGAAGTTTTGCAGGAATACTTTAGGCATAAAGGAATTGCCCTAAAATGGCTGCATGATTTACACCTTATATGTTGATGTACAAGCAAGATAGGTCCTTTTTGTGGACCCCAATATACGATCAGCTATGGTGGCTTTCCAGCTTCACATGCGAATAGCCGATTATTGGTAGGTTCTACTAGTTAATGGAGCTGGATAATGTAGATGAAGATAGGTGGATTCTTTTGAGCACATCTTGAGGCACAAATAGAGAGTGGCTAAGGCATAAAATTGGCAAGTACGGGCCAGAACATTCCAGGAAGGTGACATGTAACACTCTTTATTTTCTTATGAACTTGTTGAACATTTAAATTTTATTCCTTTATTGTCAAAAGCTTCCACTGAAATTTTAAACATATGAGAATTAAGTCGATAACATTCCCGAGCATTTCTGATATGGGGGTGTTACATGACATGGTTTGGAAAACAATTCTACCTATTGTACCTAATAATCCAGAATTTAGCAAATAGTCAACTAGCTGGGAAGGACCCTTTTTTATTAGTAAAGTCATTCTTAATGAAGCCCGTGGGCTAATACATCTGAATGGTAAGGAGTTGGATCGTGCAATTAACGGAAAATATTTGAAGTGCTACACACTTTTTGTAGGAAGGGATCAAAAATTGGCACAGAGAAAGAACGTTGTTTGATAAAGCTTTATTGGCTAAAACAGCTGATTGGCCTTTTATATGTATATAAATTATTTTCTACTACATAATAGCTGAATAGCAAAAAACAAAATCATTGTTCGAAACCCAATAAACATGTTCGGCTCTAAGAAGAAGGGGGAATAACTTGTAGTGGGCTAGCATCAATCACCTCATGTCCATTGGAATTAGTGACAAGAACAGCAACGATTGCCGAATTTGGTTTTTCCACTAGGGGAGTAAGATTGGGTGCAACTTCAACAACTACCCTCATTACATTATCATAAAGGGCAAATAGTAGAGTTTTATCATGCTGGCTGGCCGGGCCCTTAACTATAGGATCAATGGACTTATCGGTAGGGTTTAAATTAGTAGCCACAAAAGGTGTAGATAGCAAGGGCTCAGATTGGTTAGACAGTTACTTAGTAGTAGGAACGGTTCCCATTTCCTCAATCTGGCTAATTAGCTTCTCGACCATTTGGGGCCTCAGTAGCTTTAGTATCCAAGAGTTGATTTCGGCCTAGCTCCCCCTGCACTCCTTTAAGCTAACGGTGCCTTCTTCCTTCTAACTTTCCAGCATGAGATGCTGACTCTCTAGGTCAGTCAACTATGACCGAACATACTGGGCCTTGTATAAGCCAAACTAGACGCCCCTCATATCAGCTGATATTACTGTAACATCCCCAGATTAGGAACTGTCCTAAGCTGAGAATATTACATTACCTTACTCATAGAACAATCAACTACTATAGGAACTAAAAGAAGTCTTAACCCTTGTCAAAGATTTTATAAAAATTCGAYAGAGTTTTCTCTGTAATTTCGATAACTACCCCCTGCATACACTCAAAAAGTTCTCAACATTTTCAAACACCCCTTCACAATATACACTCCAACCCAAATAAACATCCAACGTAAAGAGTAATGTGCACCAACAAATCCTTTACCAACCCAACAATTATTCAAATTGAAATTTGAAGAACCTAAAAGAATTTAAAAACACAATCAACTAAACTAAATAAGTAATATCCTAATGGTACAAAAAAATCATTCAAACAATTAATTATCTATCTTATTCAATAAAATTTATTTAGAATATACTTCAAGGTATCTTGATTTGCCCACAAGCGACCTCCTCGCACCATCTGGCTACACATCATCTGAAATGCAAACGAGAGAAATGGAATGAGCTATAAAGTCCAGTAAGTAAATCTCATGCATGAATGTATGAACATGCCATACATGTCATGAATTATAAAATCTCACTTTCTCAATGAGAACTTTCAAATCATTTCTTGTATAACCTTTCCATAAAGTCTTTCCTTTCAAAATTTATAACTTGTAAAAACCTTCCATTTCATTACTTTGGTTATCTCATTGAGTGTAACCCGATTAAGCTCTGCAGTGGGCCATAGTTATTTGGAACCCAATTACATTCCTATCGGTAGTACAACAAAGCGGTTAACAATCTTTTACTTTTCCTTTCATCTCTTCACCTCCCAGAGGTGAATCATTACCTACCCTCCCAAAGGGTCGGTTCGGGTGTATCGGTCCCCCACGCCCTATTTCCCACTCACATCTTTCATGGCTAGGTTTTACACTCCTTTCCAAAAACTTTAATATTTTCCTGAACGTGTTACAATTTATAAAATATATTCCTTTTCAAAATTTCATTCTTTAAAAACGTTTCCTTTCTTAAATGTGTGATTATGTCCATACAAGAAATATGCAACTACTGCAATCTACATGCTCAAAGACCACATGAACCCTTAACTTAAAATTTCTAACATGTCAMTGAGTAATAAAATTTACATACTGGAAGTAATATCACATTATAACACAKAAGAGGAATTATCAATTCACATAAGAAGATTCAATCATAATAACAACACACTTGCATCATCACTAAATGAGAATGTCGAAATTTACTTACATAGAATTCAGATTCAATACACATTTCAATTCACCTAAGAKCAATTTAATTATAACAACAACACATATACGTTAATAAGAATGTGATAATTTACTTACTTGTAGTCCTTAGTGAAGTTTTACTTTAAGCCGTYAGYRGGGTGCCTTGGTTGCCCACAATGTTAATCTGTCACAGTATCCTAATATTATTACACAAAGAATATTCATCTGAAACTTTTTAACCAAACACATTCATTTAACACATGTGTTTACCGTTAATAGCTTTATCGTTTTTCCTATGGTGACCTTGACTAATAATTTCTCAAAATGAATTTCCATGTCAATAAAAATCGAGCTACTAATAGTACAATTTAATTTCATGACTCCTAATTTGTTCTTAAAATAACAATAATAATTATAATCACAATATACATTAT
Organism: Rhazya stricta; assembly: GCA_001752375.1. Taxonomy (NCBI): domain Eukaryota; kingdom Viridiplantae; phylum Streptophyta; class Magnoliopsida; order Gentianales; family Apocynaceae; genus Rhazya; species Rhazya stricta. The sequence goes on from MEJB01000023.1 coordinate 2,885,254, forward strand.
TTTATCATACAATGCTAAATTTCACCCTAAATTATATTCCAACATATTTCTAGAATTATATCCTTCTTTTACTTAATCGTACTAACTTAAATTTCAATTAAACATATTCCGTATTTTTTTCTCAATTTTTATTACATAACACAAAACCTAGGCCATTCGGTTAATTTAAATAAAGAAATTAGAGATTCACCTCGAATCCCGAACCTTAGRTGTGGTATCGAGTTTAAGATGTAATGGTGTCAATCATGCTCGGAAAAGAAATATGCTCCGGGCGTGCCAACGGCAGTCCTGGTTGCGCAAGTTCTGTACGCGCGCTTTTGGTTCGAGCGGACGGAACACAGTGCCTGGGCATCTGGTCGCCGGGCATCTAGGTGCCAGGTCGCTGGGCGTCAGGGCGCCTGGTCGCTGGACTTCTGGGCGCCTGATCTCTTGACGAGAACGGAGGAGATGGAGTGATGTTCGGCATCGGTAGAGAAGAGGAGAGAGAGAGAGAGAAAAAGGGTGGGAAGGCCAGTATCGGTGAGGGCAAAGGGAGGAGGCGCCGGTTGGTGGCGGCTATGGTTAGGAGTTTTAGGTTTAGGGTTTTCTTTAGGAAAAAGATGAATAGTAATCCTCATCTTTAAATATATATATTTTTTTTTGGGAAAGCTAATTTAACCCTAACTAAAATTTCTTTGTGGGCTATTTTTATTACTTAACTACTAAGCCCAACTAAATGAAAATCTATTAGTTTCTTCTAGCCCAAAATCGAACTCCAAATCCGGTTTTAGATTTGAATAAAAAGAAAACGGGCTCTAACGGGTCAAGTCTAAATTAATTAACTAAGACTTCTAATTAAAGTAAAGTAATAAAATGTCACATTTAAATAAACATATTCACATATTAACGCATAACAAATAATAAATCAATAGAATAATTATTTATTTTTTATTGGCACATCAAATGTACGACCGCCAAGTCCTTTCACTTTGGATTAATCAATTTACTAACAAATTCATGACTCTACATCATATGGATTAGACATAGTAATTTATCATACTTATGTATGTATGTATATATAATATATATATATCTTATATATATATATATAAAGTTCGAAAAGAAAAATAGAAACTAAATCTCGAGTATTACAATTGCCCTGGTCTTTTTCCATCTTTTGGCTCTCAGATGAAAGTGTATCCACCAAACAACTGATTTCAACTTCCAAGAAGGATATCAAGTCTGAATGAGAAGAAGCAATAGCTCCAATTGCTCTTTCACATCTCGTTTAATAGTAAAACGAGTGCTTAACTCCTTATGCGGAGTATAAAGGGAAGATAGCTCCTCCAACTTCACGGTTGCTTTAGAATGCATCTTGTGGCTAACCTCCATTGTATACAAAAATTGGGTCATGCGAGCATAAGCAAACAAACGTTCAGCCTTAAGCTCGGCTAATAGAAAGGAGTCAGAGGATTGAGCAACGAAACTTAGAGCTTTGCAAAGGCTCTCATAGATCGCCTCACCCACAGGCATGTCTTCTCCAAATTTTGCCTCCAGAAGTTGAGAGATGAGTCATCTCAGTAGAATCAATAGGATGACTTAGGGAGCTAAAGAAGCTTAGCATATCTTCAGTGACAACGATAAGGGCAGGGGAAGTAGTAGTAGTAACAGTAGCCTGTCGATCCTCAGCCGAACTCCCTTATTTTTCTTTTTCACCAAAAGACTCATCTAGCTGAATGGTGGAAGAAGTATCTGAGAGAGATTATTCTTTAAAACTGGTCTTTGCATAGAAATAAGAAGGGTCAGCACTAATTTCATCAACATTAAAGGGCAATGAAAAAGAAGGAGAACACTACCTTTGCCGAGATAACTACGGAGACACCAACTAATGTTAGCTGTTTTGATTTTCTTACCCCAGCAGAAGTAGCCTCAGGTTGAGGTAGATCAAGAAGGGTCAAAGTTAATCGGCTCCATTGGTCCTACAAGATAAAAGAGGATATGAGAACTTAGTTGTTTGCTATATGAGAACCCATCCGATCGAGGTTCCTCATTTTTCCTTTTCTTTCAAGAGGAGGCCTTAATGACTAGAGACACAATTGAAAGAGGGGAGACAATAGGAGTAGTAGCAGACACATTATCCTTCATCGACTTAGAAGAGGGTCCAACAGTTGAACCAGTAGCCAAGGAAGCAGATGAGAGAAAGGCCATAGCAGGAGTGACCAGTTTCTGAAGGCATTCAACTGACTTAGCTAGAAAGAAAGCATCATGTATTTGGTCCGACCAAGTTTCAAAAGATAGAGTGCTCAAGGGGCAAGGTTGAAAGTTTCAGAAGAAGAATTGTTCAAACTTTGACTGATTGTCTGCAGTCCAAGCTTTGATATCAACTTCGGCAAGGTCAGACCAACTGGAAAGAGGGTTTTAAGCTGAGGTCTAGTTAGTACATCCTGCATCAACCAAAACTACAAATAAGGCTTGGCTGACATCTTAGTATAGCGAGTTGTGGGCCGAACACCATTCAGCAAAAGTAGAGGAGTGAGCAAGCTAGTCCAAATACTTTCAACCTTAGCATAACTGGAGCTRTTAGACACAGCTGCAACTAATCAGGTCCCTCATCCCTATGAYAGTAAGAGACAGAGTTATCAACAACGTATCTCTTGCAGTAGAAAAAGTTTTAGATCTCATGAGGAGCAACCTAGTTTACAAGCACCTCACGAAGTTGATAATCTATTACTTCACTGGCAACCTATGGAACTCCGATTTTCAAATTGCTAATTCCAAATTTTGGGATATACTAGTAGAGCAACAATTGTAGAATCCAGAAAAAGGCAACCACATTACCTGTATCTTCTTCGCTAGCCAAGGCCTCAATTGGCTGACCCAAACCTCGGTATAGCAAGGATAAAACCAAAGATGCCAAAGAAAAGGGTTGATCATTCGTCAGCAAGGCTACATAACAATGGTAATGGGCCCCTACCCTATAGGAAGCCAAGCAAAGCACGTACTTATATAGCCAACATAGCAGAAAAGCCCCATGCTTACTGTTAGAAATGGCAGGGGAGCTATCCATATTGTTCTCGATGAAGTTGGCTTATTTGATAATGTGTTTGTTGAAGGAAACCTCAAAATCCTTTCTCCCATATTCAGCAAGGTTGGGACATCAATTCCGATCACCGACAGACTCAAGATACTTGCAATATCCAGCAATGTTAGGGTAAACATGTCAAATAGAAAAACAAAAACATTCACGATAAAAGACAAAAATGGCAAAATGACCATAAAGGGGATTTTATCAAACTTGAAGGTGGAGGAAGTAGTTGAATAGTAAGGAAGATACACCATCTTCTCTAGGTATCCTTTAACCCTAGGGACAGCTACTCAGACCACTGGTCAAAAATGGCTAATCGGCCGGGCCAACATTGGAAGTTCTTTAGCTATTTTGACAATGACCATTCGGGTCGTGTGAAAGAAAGATCAAACACATCAGGTCTGAAAAAGGAGAAGTCAACAGAGGCAAAAAAGAGGACCACGGGGCTTGAGTTTAAAGAACTCCTTACCGAAGTCGTGGTAGACCAGAATTGCTAGTTGAAGAGCTGATTTTGAGCAAAAGACTCATTGTGATTTTCACTATTGGATGACATATTGGTAGTGGACAAAAAAACTGATTGATCGAAAAGTAAAAAGGCCAACAAATGTTTGTAAGGGGTTCATTTGCAGAGAAATAAAGAAGCTCAAGGAAGAAGAAGATAAAAGTAAAAATAAAATCTGATTTGTACCTATTTTGCCACCAACAGAAATCGAAATGACAACGAAGTTACTAGTCCTAAAATAAACCATCATATACTCAATCGAGTAGAAGCAAGGACAGTTGTACAGGCCCAACAACTGATGACTACAGGAATCCCAAAGGTATACGAAAGGTTATAATGCTGCAATCCTTACGCGATTCAGCTGATACGCACATGCGATCAAGGCGAAGGGTTGACGAGCATATGTTGACACTCAAAAATAGCCAATGTAAATGGATAAGAAAGAAGCAACAACTAACAAGGCAGAATGGCTTTAAGGAGTTATATGTCTATGGATTGAGATAGCTAAAAGCTTAGAAAACAAGCAAAATCATAGAACAGCCCTTGACAGGAAAAGAAATAGCCAAAACAATGAAGATAACAAGCAAATGGGCTACTGGCTGAGCGAGACAGAACCACCTGACCCAATAAATCGGGAAACTGTCTGCCCGGCTGTCGAAGAGAGGGGATGTGAACCAAGAAAGATGCGCAAAAGGAGGAAAATGGGTTAAGGTCTTAGTTTCCTTCAGCCTCAAGCTAGCAGGAGCATCACAACCAAGTATAAATAAGAGAAGATGAAAAAGGATAAGACACCTCCATCAATCCAGAAATCAAGCATATTATCTTCATTTTTATCTTTTTTAATCTTTAAGTTATGTTTTAGCAATGTTTATCTAGCTATAGTAAGTTTCATGCTTATTTTTCTAGCTTTTTAGCTATGTACTTAAATATCTTTGTGTTTCTTACATGTTAATGATGTTTTCATTTACTTCTTAAGTTATTTTGATTATTTAATATGCTTTCTTACAAATTTATTTAGTGTTGTTTCTCTTCACTACCTTATTTATCTAGCTTTCCTTACAACAATTTAGCTYAGTCATTTTATTTCCTATGTTTTTTTGCAATGGTTCATATACTTGTTTGTTTCTTTGCATTTCTTAAAGCTTTCTTGTTTACTACATGCTGATAGTGTAAATGATTAGTTTGCTCAACTTGTCAGCCTTCTCTTATAATAGCTGCAGTTACTCCTACTTAGCGTAATTTACAATCTTATTTTGTATATATATTGCTTAAGTTTATTGCTTTCCATGCTATTTTCATACTTTTATCTTAGCATATCTAGTTTAGATGCACTCTACTTTATTTTTGGCTAGTAGTATTAACATATATAGTTTGCTCACTTACCTTGTTTAACTATTAGTTTTGTTTGCTCAACTGGTTTAGCATAATCGGCTATCATCTCAGGCGTAAGTAGTAAATAATCATACACATGGTCAAACAGTGGACTTGCACACTTTGTGAGGGTTACTAAAGCTAACTCAAGAACCCCAAACTAAAAAAAGAGGTTGTACGGATCTGGCAGCTGATTATACGACTAGCTAGTCAGAACCCAAGCCTCGTTTTGTTTAAAAGTTTAGCACACCACGACCAGGATAGTCAGCTAGGCATTTTAGCACACCAACACTAACAAAATGACATCCACTACTAATATATTCTGTCGGTAATCTATTAGTAATATAGGTAATCTCAGATTACCAACAACTTACTAACAGACATGATAACTGAAAATATTATGAAATTTTCCAATAAATTACCAACAAAATCTTCTATTAGTAAATAATTGATCAGTAGTCGGTTAGTAATTTGTTGGTTTTTTTATGGGAAGGTGACATGAAATAGCCTAAAGTTAATTACCACCATATTACCAACAAAATGACATCAAGAGGTAATATATTCCGTTGGTAATCTATTAGTAATATAGGTAATGAATATCTATAAATAGATTACTAATCGACCRCTAACTAAATGTACTAACTGATAGATTTGATTGGTGATTATCTATAGATTACCAACAATTTACTAACAGGAGCGAAAATTGAAAAGGTTATAAAATTTTCCAATAGATTATCAACAAAAATTCTCATTTAGAAGACAATCGCTTAGTAATTTGTTGGAACCTTGACGGAAATGTGGCAGGAAAATGGCCTAAAGATAATTATCAATATATTACCAACAAGATGACATCACTGGTAATATCGCCTTTTGATAATACAGATAATGAAATATTGGAAAACAAATTATTAATCGAATGTCTTACTAGTCAACAGATTTAGGTAGTAAGCCATTAAAAAAATTCATAATATACATAATAAAAATCTTTTGAAAAATATGTACCAATAGAAATTGGTGACTATTAGTGTAGTTCATTGTAATTAAGCTACATTTATACTTAATATTTCTAACAAATGACTAACGGGCTTTCGATTATTAATTTTACTTGAAATAATAATTTAGCTAAAGTGCTTGCTTAAATGGCTAAAAACCACAATAATGATTTTTTTCAGAGGCTAAGCTTTGGGCTTTCTCAATTTAAATACACACTTGACATGTCAATTTAGTAAATAGAATCATAGAATTGATTTCATTTTCCAAGTATAGCAATTTAGCTCAAATTTACTGGGGATCGTTTGCAAAATTGAATTATCCCAATGTTAGGAGATTTAAAAGCCCTCTAAGGCACTTCATGCCATTATGATTTACACTAAAGTTGAGGGACTAGATTGCAAACACCATGTAACATCTTGAATTTTTTAGGCTCACGACTCTAGAAGCATGAAATTCATGATTACGAAATATAGGGTTTGTGCCGGAGATTTTAAGAATATTTAGATTAGCTAGTTATTTATCTAATCATGATTAGTCCGAGTAAATAATTGAATTAGATTTGATTAGACAATAATGAACCCGCGCGTTTTGCTTGACCGAATCGGAAATTTTATTCCTACCAAAGTTTAGTTGAAATTTCTTTCTTAATTTTAAATATTTATTTGCTGGAAGTCTTTAATTTTAAAGCCCCAATTCTAATTCAAACTTGCATTTTTGCTCCCATCTATGCATAGGTACCATTTCTCTTCAAACTGAATGCTCTGTTGTTTGGTTGGAATCTGTTTTGATGTCAACTTTACACGAGTCCAAAATTGCATGCAAGACTCTTGTCTTTCTCTCTTAAATTTTTATTCACGCGGCTCTCTCTCTCTCTCTCTCTCTCTCACTCTCACCCTCTTTCACCAGTTTCCCACTCTTTTTTCTTTCTTAGATTTATCTGCCCATAGGCTTCCTATAGAAGCCTTACTGAATTATTGAACCCCAAGCCTAAACTTCTTTTCTATTTTTTTGTTTGAAGCCAAATATTCTTTTTCTCCAAGACTCTCATCCTCTATATATATAACCCTCTAGCCGACTACAACACTCCTCATTTCTCCCTTAGCAAATTCTCCTCAAAAACACTCTAGCGGTTACTCCTCTACTTATTACCATAACAAAATTTATTTTTCTCATCCTTACCTTCTAATCGAGCTCTCTAGTTGCCAAGGAAGGTCCCTTCAAGCTTCATTTCATTCTTCTAGGAATCCACCATCATCGTGCCTCGGTGTTACTACTTAAATTTCAAGAGTTGGATCATTTTTTTTTTGCTGTCATCATCTTCTAGCACGGATTGAAGGACTGTCCTTGGCTCCGCCTGTAGTAGTTTAGGTGCTCACTGGACACACACAATGTAACATATTATTTGTGCTACCATTTATGTGCATTGGCAAAGCTAAGGACGAAACATCAGTGCATTGCCACCATCCATGCCTACTGTCCGTAGCCATCYAGTTTTGAATTAAAATTAATCTTTTGAAGTGTTCTTTAGGATCTAAGAAAACTTATTGTTATACATGTTTCTAGACTTATTGGGATGGAAATATGATGCATAAGGAGTTTTAAAAAGGGCGTATTTGAGCTTCATAAACTAGAAGTACCATTATGTATATTTCTCTTCGTAATGACTTAGGAATTTGGCACATTGACATCACGAGCAGCCAACGGACTCCCTTTAATAGAAATCTAAATCCCTAAGAGTTTCGAGTAAGTAAACTCCCCCAATCTCATCAAATGTGGAATTTATTGTAAGTAAAAGGCATGCACAACGAATAAATAGTAAAACACATATGACGTGTATCATCTTGCTAATTTTATTATTAATCCAATACGAAAATATTTTAATAATACATATCTTTTTCTGTATGCTCTAATTCTAATTTTGATTCAAACTGATGAGTGATCCAACAAATCCACAAATGGTAGAGTATCTAGTCCGTCCATACGAACCCGAGGCAAAAGATTGTGAGAGAGTTTCTTATTTTTGTTGGTGTATGGAAAAGTTAGAATTTTCTTTGAGTGGGCAAAGAAAATGATTTTTCTTAACCCTAACCCTAGTCTATAAGGGTATATTTATATACCTCTAGAAACCTTAACCCTAATCAAATTAGGTAATTTATTAGGAAATATCCATTGGGCATCAGGAAGCTCAATTGACACCTAATACTAGCTCAACAAATTGGACTATCTTATTTGGGCTTTCTTAATTAGGATTTTGGGTTTACAATCTTATTATATTATAATTTATTTTGATCACAATCAAAAAAATTAATTTACCAACCTCATTAATAACCTCTCATATCATACTTAGCTTCAGAATCCCTACCTATTCGGTACAAGCTAGTACAAATGACCATTTATTCCTGGTGGGCCTATTGTGTGTGATTTTCTAAGTTCATCATTAAATAGCAAACTAATATTAAACTCACTAAATATTATTTCACTAGTATGTTTTCAATAACTCCATAATAGGATTTTCATAGATCGTGGTTGTTGTCTAGCAAAACACTTCATACCCCTATTTAATGAATAAAGAAGCTGGTCGACTTCTATTAAATGAACCAAGACTTTAGAATTTTATTCCTTCAATTTTGATATCCTTTTGGAAACATATCAAGTATATTATTTTTCAATTCCTTGACTACTATTGAGAAACTCTTTTCTCATCACATTCCACTTCAGCCGAAGATTTCTTAGTCTAGAAATAATGTACAATGATATCTTTCTTCTTAGAGAAAAAGTAATGGATTCTTTATTGCATGATCACATGTTCTCATATATCTTATTCTACTATTGCAAACTATCTTGTACTCCCATATACTCAAAGTAGTCAATAGTAGTAAGTCATAGCCAAGGGAATATAAGAATATATCTCATCTCAGGTCAATGGAATAAACCTCACAGTCTAATGACAAGTAATTCCTGTCTTCTTGTTCATTTGTATCTACAAATAACTTTCTTATTTACATTATACAAGATTCACCGTTTTCCATCCCATCAGTATCTCTATACATGAAAATATGGAATGTAAACGGGACTAGTCATTACAGATTCTTATGCCCTAATAATAATCCTAGGACTAGGAACAATTTTATTTTTAGTCTTGATCATTCTTTTATCCCATCATCATACTCATATAAAAATAAAAAATAATTAATAAATGGATATAATGGAAAATAATGCCTAAAAACATTTCTTACAAATATCAAACTATTACAAATAGATAATGCTCTAGGTCACATCACTAACAATTCTATTGTATGTTCTAATGTGAATGTGTTTTTTTTGGTTAAACTTCAACTTATATGGTGACTTCTAATATGGGTATGTGTTTATAGTTGAATGTCAAGTATGTGATCACTATCTAGTTACATGTTAAAGTTTGCACATTATTCAGTTTCATGGTCAATATTCATGAACACATATTGCATTGTGTAGGGCATGTTGCATGTTCATGAATCCGATAAAGGTAAAATATTTTCAAAGAAAGTTTGGAAATACAATTTTCATAACGTATGTATCCCACATTTTAAGTAAGAAAAGGGTCTTTGCCTAAAGATGAAAGGTGTGTGAGGGAAATGGGGCGTGGAGAAACAGCGCACCCGACCTAGCCCTCTTTGAGGGTGGAAATGGAAATGTAGATGTAATGTTGGCCTTCTTGTGAGGTGAAAGCGAATGCAATATTAACTGCCTTGCTGTGCTACCAGCAGAATATGATCCAATTCCAAATAATAATTGTCCACTCTAGAGCTTAATGGTAAGGTAATATACCAAGTTGATAGTAATGAAAAGTAAATTTTGAAAAGTTAAAATAAAAAGGGGATACATTTTTCGATAGAATTTATAGACAATTTATATCATAAGCATTCATGCATAGAGTTTTCTTACTAAGCTTTAGCTCACCCGTTTTCCAAATTCTACATTTCAGGTGAGAATAGCTCGATGGTTTGAGGAGATCACTTGGGGGCAGACTCAGACTCAGATAGCACCCACTTTTCAATGATTTAGCTTATAAAGATTTTTATGTTTAGTAAATTTTGGATTCAAGTGGTTATTTTTTAAGAATTTATGATTATAGAACTTCAAAAGTGTTTCAAATTTTGCACAAATGATATATATATCTTAGGTATTTGTTTTACCCAAATGGAAGAATTAAGTAACAACCTATATTTCCTTTCAATCCAATAAGGGATGTATCTTTCCCTCTTTCTTAGCATTTTTTTAAGATTCTATCTTCAATCTTTAGCTTCATTGTCTTGAGCTAATAGTCTTTTTGCTTACAGTTTAATTGGTTGAATGTACCACTCATAGCCCTATCTATAGTAACGGGCCCTTTTCTTTCTGAAAGTAAACTTTCTCACTTGTGGATTGTACCTTTATCCCCCCTCCCCCCTCAATAGGGCTATTACTTCTGGGTATTCACCACAAGTAGATAAAACTCTTTTATGTTTTTGTAGAGTAAAAAATCTTATTGAGCCTCCAATTATAGAGTGGTAGAGTACCTTTTGGCGAATGGTTCATATTAGGATTTTTAAGTCTTTGGAGTTTATGTATTTGGAAAGGAATCTTTTCTTTATTAAAGTTTAAAATTATTTCTTTATTTTTGCATATATGAATGGTAAACATTAACATCCTTAGGTTAGAGTGGTTCCTAAACCAAGGTGTTACAGTTGGTATAAGAGCCTAGASTTTTAAAAACAATTATGTAGACTCTATAAAAGAGAAGGAAAATGAGAAAAATCTTTTTGAAAAGCATATGGTTACTGAGTCTTACCGCAAGCATTTCTTCCTAGACCACCTAGTGAGTCTACGTTTTTCCTCTAAGTTATAAGTTATTGAATTGTATTTGATAAGTGTACATTATATGTAATGTTCATATGATATAACTATTTCCACATCTATGAATGATAGTTAATGTACATATATTATAAGTACCTGTCTATGATCGATGTTCTGATAAGCATAATTCCCTTATTTAAGTAATGGTTTGTAATACCCGTTCACAAGTTCAAGAGGGGGCATCGTAGGCCCAAAATGATGCCAATCAAGGCACTCTAATGACTATGAAGGCTTTTATGCATGTGTTAGCTGCCTTTGGGAAAACTAGCTAATTGAGGAGGAATGAGTCTTGATGCTCACAAACTTGATGCATTCTTAACCTAGAAAGTGTACTAATGTCAAAAGGTGTATAGCAAGTGAGTCAAGATCGATTCCACAAGGATTTCTGATCAAGTACCAAATTACCGAATTTCCCTAATTTAAACCTATTGAAATGTGATGGAATTAAACTAAAAACTAGAAATGAAGAAGTAATTTCAAAGGTTCAATTATGAAATTTACTAATCTAAATCCAAAAGATCTAATGTAAATAAAAGACATTGGTTATGGTATTGATCCGAATTATTCCTATAATGAGCAAAGTTAATCGCACCTTAATTGTCCTAATTCCTAAATCTAATCTAATTTATTATGGTAGAATTTCCTAATTTAGGTTTTACCCAATCCCTTGCATAAAATCCTAATTCCAATTAACTAAATTCATATCCCTATGTGAATTAGATTAATTGAAATTGCATTAAAGATATAAAAAAATTCTCCAATTTCATTAGCCGTGGTCAATTACCATCGGAAACCACCAAAAAGGAACTRATGTTATCCCTAGTTGGATCAATACCAATTGGTTATCATTGCCTGGTCCTAATCAATATGTTCACATCCCGGTCATTTTGAATTAATTATGAAATCAATTTGTAGGTAACTAATCCAAAAAAAGCATTAAGAAAGCCACAATAATAATAAACAACTCAACTAGATTAGGAATCAATAGTAAAGACACAATAGAGTTTAACCCATTACAAAGAAATCATCTTCTCGTATAACCCTAACCAACACAAAAAGTTTAGCCTAAGAAACTCAAATCCACTATTGAAAGTATAATAAACATGTCAAACCAAAGATTAGAGAAGAAGGAATCAATTTGATGAACAAATTCTTTAGTAATCTTGGTTGAAATATAAGTCTTCAAGCTCTTCAATGGCTTTCTCCAAGTTCCTCTTATTACAACTATTCTAAATTATAAAGTGCTTAAAGCCACAAAAGTATTTAAATCGGCCATAAGATGCACTATTTATGGAAGAACACAATAAGCCCTAAAAAGGGCCGACCAGTGCCTAATTTGGCTTAAACCAGTACTTGATTTGGGCTAGACTGGTGCCAGTTTGGTTCGAAAAAATAGGGCACGAAAATAGCCTTGAATCGGCTCCAATTTGGGTTTCTTCCAAACTTAGCTAAATTTTGATGATTTTCTGCTTTTAAAAATTACGTTTGGGCCCCAAACTCCTCTAAATTTGTTATTTGACTTCTTTAAGCTTTGTTAAATCGATTTTTGGCCTTTTCTTCTATTTAGGATGAAAACCATGCAATTAATCATTTCAAACCAAAATTAATGCAATATAAGGTAATCATATAAAAAACTCAACAAGAAAGGACTTAAGTAAGGAAAAACGTAATGTAAAATATGACTATATCAAGTCTCAGGAATATGCTAGGATCTTAGTTGAAGAAGTTTTCTCTACCAACATTCTCTAGCACCACCAATCCACTTGAAGCTGAGAAATTGTTAACAGAGATGCAGAAAGCCTTCTCTGTCATGTAATGCACGAATTAGAGAGAAGGTTAACTTTGCCACTTATATGCTCCAAGGAGAGGAGTATGACTGGTGGCTAATGGTTCAATGCCAACATGAAGGAGATACTAACCCTTTCACCTAGAAGATGTTTACCAAAACTTTCAATGATAAATACTTTCCCAAGAGTGTCTGCCAGTAGAAAGAGAGGGAATTAGTAAAACAGGGACGCCTAATAGTGAGTGAATAGGAAGCTGAAATTGCACGTTTACTAAAGTTTTCTCCTGACTTAGTAGCAATGGAAGGTAAGAAAAATTGATAGTGGTTCTGTTTGAGCTCTCCATTTACCGGAAGGGTGTCAACAAGTCCCCTTTTGTTGAAAGGGCACAAAGCATGAGTAAGGAAGAGATTAGGATCTAACCCAACAGCCTAGAATTTAAGTGTAATATTTTCAAAGGCTAGATTAAAGGTGGCCAGAAGATGAAAAATGAGCGAGAAAGTGACCAGAGTCACTAACAGAACAAACAATCGAAGAGGACTTGTCCAAATTGTGGCAAGGAGCACTTAGATGAATGCCTTTTGGGCAAGGGAGTGTGCTTCAATGTGGTAAGTCAGGGAATTTTGCTAATGAGTGTAAGCCCACATGCTATAATTGTGGAAAGGGAGCACATCTAGCCAAATATTGCAAGGAAAAGAAGGAGGCTACACAAGCATGAGTCTACACAATGTCAAGGAAGAAGGTTGAAGAAGAATCAGCCATTTAAGTGCCTCACTGATTCAACCTATATTGGATCAAAGAGTAGTTAATGGTATTATTTTTTATAATGAAACCTAGGATTACAATTTTTGGATCTTTCTATAAGTTCTAATTTTGAAAGCAAAAATTTTTTTTCAGAGGAGGGTGTTGTAATAGCCCATAGAAAATTTTTTTTTTCCACTTTTACGATTTATGCGTTATTACACATATCTTATTCCATGATTAATTATTTAATTCATTTCTATTGTCGTCTATGTTCTCATTAATTTTTGCAGCAGGGATGCAGTAATGACCTGTGTGCCAATTAGGAAGTAAATAATTATGTTATTATCATTATCTTTTATTGTTTAATTTTTATGTTATCTTATTCTATTTAGTTAATAAATTCTATAAATTATGAACAATCCAACTTTATTCGTACTTGGGTGAATTATTTTGGGTTAAGGATGATCTTTGTCTTAGACAAACTACTTAGTTCTTGGTATAAATTTACTTAAGCCAATTTTTTGATTCCAAATTCCTAGAGTCCTATATTAAATATGTTATTATTAGCCCAAACAAAAATTAAATGATCATAATCCAAATTGGACTTGTCTTGATCCAAATTGAATATTTAAAACCTCAAACTAACCTTGACTTTAACATGACCCAAAGTCAACAAAAGAAACCATAACCTAACCAACTTACCCTTAGCAAGAAAATCATTCACGTCACTTCAGTCTTATATTTCTTTACATGTGGAAGTCAAAAAAGGAACATGGAAGATTAAAGGACTTGATTTTGGGGAATTGCTAAGAAAAAGGTGAGTCTTGTATCTACTTATTGTGTTGTAATTGTTCCGCATGGTAAATTTAATTATCTTTCTAGGTTAGGACTTTATCTTTTTCTTGGAAGATTATAATATGGTTGGTTAAAGGGAAGATTTTCTTCCCAACATGTTTGTTGAGTATGTTTGAATATCTTAGGGTAGTGATTATATAAGTTAAGCTTTTGTGGTAGAAATCTCTTGTTTTCGTTGTGTATTTTTTTTTTTTATTCTTTATATTTACGCTTGTTTTAAGTTTCTGCGCTTGTACGGACGGAAGGATAGTTTGTGGCTCCATCGGGCACGCACAAATGTATGGACAGAACATAACGTTCATATGCACTAGTAAAGCTAAGGATGAATCATCATTCCGTGACCACCATCCATATCTTGGTCCTAAAGTTCCATAGCTTAGTGTAATTGATGCACTAATGCACCTTGCAAATGGTATAATGCCTGATGTATTATTTGTTGTGAATTTATTAGCAAGGTTCAGTGCAGCTTCAACTCGACGATATTAGAATGATATTAAACATATATCTTTGAGAATATGTCCTTTGATATCTCAAGGTACGGTTAATCTTGGATTATTTTATTCAAGAAAATTCAATGTAAAATTGATTGGTTATGCTGATGTTGGTTACTTACTTATCTGATCACASAAGGCATGTTCTCAAACTGACTATTTATTTACATRTGAAGATTCATTTATATTGTGGTGMTCTACAAAACAATYTATTGYGGCAATATCGTCAAATCATGCTGAACTAATAGTCATTCATGAAGCAAGTTGAAAATGTGTGTGGTTGAGATTAGTAATCCATCAAAAAATGTTGTGACTTATTCTCCAAGAAAGAAATTCCAATTGTATTGCACAAAGACAATGCAACTTATATTGCTCAATTAAAGGGAGATAGGATAAAATATATTTCATCAAAAATTTTCTTTACTCATGATTTGTAAAAAAAAAATATAAAATTAATGTTGAACAATTAGAATTGTGTGATAATCTAATATGTCTATTCACTAAGACGTTAACTTTTCATTTATCTAGTCGATATTCATACTAATTAAGATATTATCCCCTAAATGATTGATAACCTTAAGAAATCTATGAAAAATGGAAAAACTCACCTACTGTTATATGTTATTTTATATTATTTTATATAGTAATAAATCACAATTTTATTACTCCATTCAAGTTCGATTTCATTATATTTACAACATACAATTCATTTTGATTAAAGGTATCAAACTTCAAATTGATTATATTTACTCACTTGAATCGACTCACCCACTCCCGCCTAGCGGACTCTGGCTCATCCATCTTCTTAAGCAGCCAGCTTGGTCTGACCGATAGTAGCCGATCGGCAACCCACATAGGCATAGCCCGTTTTTGAGCCACACAATACTCAACTGAGTTCTTCAAATGCCATCAAACCTAATAAGTAACCATGAAACGGTCCTGAAATCCACTCTCTTCTTCTGAAATTATGCCTCTCAATCTTTATTGGATTGTGTAATGTATTTGTCACCATGAGACTCGGTCGAAGGTAGTTAAAGGAGAGACCTGACCGGTATCCAGTCAGATAACTTCGACTGGTTTCTTGGCCTGTCAATCGGTTATATCTCGCTGGTTGATCTGGGTCATTTTTCGTATCAGCGGATTTGATAGATGGATCTGCTCATCGTTTGTATGGTCGACTAGATTTGGTCTCTAACAACAATATTTTTTCTTTAAAAATCCAAATAAAATTTGAAAGGAATAAGCAAAACAACAACAGAGCATTTTCTTATGATTTAGTGAGCGCCTCAGAATTGAGAGAGCAGAAGAGAATAGGAGTGGTGGTTCGCCTCTTTGTGGGTGACTCCGCTGCTGCTGACGATGAAATTTTGGAATCTCCAAAAATGTTATATTGTAGAATAAGTTAACCCAACTTGGCATCACTATCAGAAAGACAAAGGGGAAAAATAACCGAGAGAGGAAACATCATGAAAGCAGGGCAATAGGATAATGGAACCTGTGCTGAAGCCAAAGGGGATTACTACGTTTGTTGAACATAGCCAAAGCCACAGCAAGCCCCAGCAAATCGAGCAAGTTCTCTTTTTCATTTTGTTGCTGCTATCGCGTCTTCTTCTGGTAAAATACTTACCCTGACTTCCTTCTCTCTTTTTCTCTACCTTTTTTTTTTTTTTTTTTAATGTGGTAAATGCTGTTCCTAATATTTCAAAATTGGCGGATGAAAGGACGGAGTAGTTTGGATTATTTTTTCTTGTTGAAATAAATTTAAAATTTTGATGCTCCTTTTGAGTTTGCTATCTAATTTAGGTTCTGTACATTTATTGGGTTTCAATTTTTCGATTGCATCGTCTGGGGAACGTTTTCTTCATTGCATTCTAATTCAGGTAGTATTGTGGTTTTGCCTTTTTTTTTTTTTTTTTTTTTTTTTTTTGTGTGTGTGTGTTTCCTTTTTGAATTCTATAAGCCCTTAATTTGGATAGTAAACATGTAGTCCCGAAGGATAATGTGTAACACTACTTTTTATCCTTGATCCTTGAATAGGTCTGCCTGAGTGAATTAGTGGACATTTCGGTCTTGAAGAATTGATTTCTTCATTTTGTTAAGTTTGTTACTGCTGTAGATAGCAAGCATCTTCATTCTGTCAAGAATATTTCAGATTTGTTTCATTTTGACTGTGGTTTTTCAAGTTAGCCAAGGTTCACAATCTTTTGATGTATAATCTTTACGTGGTAAATCATTTGGTGAGTGAATCTAGTTTCGAGATTAGCTTTTAGTTTTTTTCATGATATTGGGAAACCTGCTATCAGGTTTTCTCAGAGCTCTCTAGAATGTCTGAGTACTTTCCATTTTATGATATGTCTGTATTGCCAGCATTAGCTCCCTACTACACTCGTTTTCTCTCTTGTATCACTTCATTTGTCCTTCCATTTTTAGCAATGATAAACCTGTTTACTGATATTGGATAGAAGTGGATGACAAAGCTACTTACACATAAGGAAGGTTTGTCTTCATGGGAAACTTTTGCTCTGCATGTTTAATTAATGGGTTCATATGCCAGATCATCATACTACAATATATGATCTTGGACAAGTTGGATCATTAATGCTTGGTAAATTGATGTTTATTTTAGTAGCATGAAATTCAAAAGCATCATCCTTGCTTAATTTGGAATAATCTATTATCAACAGTAGGGCCGTTGGATATGAAGCTGCAAAACAGGATTAGTACGTGGTAGTGAATCCTCATTTCCATCTAAATCTAGAAAGCTTGCTGAAACCAAATTCTATATTTCAAAATTTTGATCGTTGTCGAGATCAAAAGGAAGAGTTGTAGAGAAGGTGATGCAGGACAAACCCGTTAGGAAGCCCACACTGGAATAGCTTGAAATTTTAGAATGAAATATATGATTTGGATGGTAGGGAAACCATAAAATAGCAGAAATTCACTGGAAACTAGAAAAAGTGGTTTCTTAGCATCACACTAAGAAGTTGACCTAGGCATCACACCTAGGATGATAAGGYGTCGCACCTTAGGTTTTGATTGCATCACACAACCAGGGATTCAAGTTAAACTGAAGTGTTATTTATCGTAAGAAATAGCATGCATAACAGGATAAACAACTCTCTATTTATAGGACTAACTCCTAAACCTAGTAGAAAGAATATCTTACTGGAACTCTAGAACAATTAGGAAACTACTTAATAATTCAAAACCCAAAATAACTAGGAACCTTCTTAAAATAGGATTACCCTAAATCCAATATCAGCTGTCCATCATCTAAAGTAAGCTAGATTATGGTTTGGCCTTTAGAAGCTTCTTTATTACTCCTCTTATAAACCTTAAGTAGTGGTTGGAGCCACTTTTCCCTGACATTTCCCTTCTGCTTGAAAGAACTCATCACCGGCGAGTTAAAAACATGGTACTTCCCATAAAGATCACAATGAATTTGTTGGATTTCTTGCACAATAATCCAAGTACTGCCATCCATTGGTCTACCTTTTCACGTGACTAGAAATTTCTGGAATCCGTTCCCACCTCTAATTGATTCTATATGCTCATCCAATACCTTGTTTTCTRCATCCTTTACTTTGGCCACTGGTGGTAATTCTGTTGTGGCTATACCCGCCCTGGAATTCAGTGTAGGTCGCTTATAGGTAGTGAGATGTTTAGCATGCAGCTTCTTGTAAATTGCCGGATGGTAACAATTTGTTTGAATTTTCACCATCGCCATATCCCTTCCTCTAAACTCAACAAATCTCCTTGTCAAATCAGCATGTGCACCTCCACTATATAATTTCAATATCATTGGTTGCCTTAGAGAGGTATTAGGCAAACAAAGCTGTTTGCCCTTGAAGAGGTATCCTTAAAATAGTGATAACTGGGATTTCAGCTTTCTGTCCAGCCTCTAGCTCAACATAAATAACCCGACTTAATGCACCAGCAACCCCTTCTTCTTGGCCAGCTTTGTGCTTTATAATAAAGATATATTGCTGTAAAAATGAACCCCCCCTTTCCATTCCGAAAACTTAGATTCCTTTGGGAGTTGACGTACCTCAAAGCTTCATGGTCAGAATACAATGGAAACCCGTTAAAAATTAGGTATGGATGCCAAAGGCGAAGGGCATGAACCATTGCATTAAACCCCTTGTCATGAGTTGAATATCTCTATTAAACTTCCTTTTGAAATGGTTTCTTGTTGACATTTGAAGTGCCTTTCTCTTGACCACCGCCTTGGTTTTTGGTTGTTCTGCCATATATTTCCCCTTTGTAGTTACACAACGTCTACTCATCTCTTCTGCACTCAGGGTTTAAGAACAATCCTCTTCCTGCTAAAAAGGAATGAATGTGTTAGCCTTTCCATCATTCATCACCTCTCGATCATGTAACCAAGGATGCCCCAATAAAATGTGTGCAATAGACGTTGGAATAATATCAGACCAAATAGAATCTGTATAGGATCCATGAGTTAAAGTCATCAAACAGTGCTTGGTCACCGGAATGCAAGTGCTGTTAATCCAAGCCACCTTGTAGGGTTCTGGATGTGGTCCCATAGATAGTTTCAGCTTGTTCACCGTAGCTTCAGAAATGACATTCTTGCAGCTTCCTCCATCAATAATCAACTTTCGAGGCACTTTCCACAATCCACTATAGTCTGGAAAATAAAAGTTAGTCTCCAATCCTCCTCTTGTTGCTTAGGCATACTAAGAATTCGCCTAACAAGTGAAAGGTATGGTGTATGTTCCTCATCTTGTATGAGATCATCATTTTTTCAATGGTTTAAAGTTCACCAAGGAATTCAGACTTATTTGTCTCATCAGATTCAGCGTCTTGTTTCCCGCTAGGATCTATACCCACATGCAGAGTTTTTCTTTTTGGGCACTACTAAGAGTAATGACCTCGAGATCCCAACTATAACATTCACGATTCCCTTCCAATCTTCCGCTTTCTGCAATAGGAATCTGATTTCTGTTATTTTGGGGTTTATCATTGGTTGAAGTAGCAGCTGATTTGCTTCCTCCTGCGTGGGAAGCAAAATCCCTGGTTGCAGCAGCCTTGCTAACTTGAGAGGTGAACATCCTAGCTGGTGCTTTTAACGTCCTTTCAACCAAGTGTGCAACCTGGAAGGCATCACCTATAGTGTTAATAGGATGAGTAACAAGTTGTTTGCAAATTTCTGACCTGAACCCTTGCTTCAACTGTGAAAGAGTATGTGTAGGATCTTCAAAACCTTCCCAATGAATTTTCAGCTCCGCAAACTTGTTCATATATTCAATCACAATCATACTTCCTTCCTTTAAGGTGGTGAATTCATCAAAGAGGTCTTGCTGGTAGCAGCGAGGTAGATATTTCCTTTTTAGTTCCAGCTTCAACTCTKCGCATGACACTAATGGTTTTTCTGCTAGCTGCAAATCATATTCTTTACCTGTCCACCATATCTGAGCTTGACCAGTAAGTTTCATGATGGCATACCTGAAACACCTTCATCTGACATATCAAACAAATTAAAGAACCTTTCTAGTGTAGCAAGCCAATCTGTAAAAGCCTTAGGATCAATTCTACTGTCAAAATCTGGAACATCAATACACACTTTTTTGGTAATATCTCCTGCTACATCAGGAAATTCTTGAAATTCTTGTTTCAAGAATATTGTTGGCCATGTTCAAAAGTGTACAACTATTTTGGATCAGCATGTTTTCAGTCATTTTTTGTCTCAAAGAACTTGAAGTCTGAACTTTTGAGTTTTCCACAACTTCCTTGCCACAGGCTTTCGTTCTGCTACCAGTTGCTTCATCTTTCRATTCACCTTTAGCAGCGAATAACTCCTTCAATTTAGCCAGTAAAGCATCGACCCTTTCCATGGTTAATGTGAGTAACTCATCTCGCTCACGACCTTTGTACCCTGGTAATTCTTCCACTCCTATTTGTCATGATATATCGGTAKAGTAGGAAAAGATGGAACCTTTGGGGAATAACGAGAAAATGAACTAATTTTTCTGCTATGGAAGGACAAAAAGATTTGCTCTGCTATGGAAGGACAAACCCGTTAGGGAGCCCACGCTGGGATAGCTTGAAAGTTTGGAAGGAAATATGTGATTTGAATGCTAGGGAAACCATAACATAGCAGAAATTCACTGAAAAAAAAAAAAAAAGTGGTTTCTTAGCGTCACACTAAGAAGTTGACCTAGGCATCACACCTAGGACGATAATGCGTCGGACCTTAGGCTTTAATTGCATCACACAATCAGAAAAATTTAGGTTAAACTTAAGTCTTATTAATCTTAAGAAATAGCATAAATAATAGGATAGACAACTTTCTATTCATAGGACTAACTCCTAAACATACTAGGAAAAGAAAATCTTAGTAGAACTACTTATTAGAGAGTTGTTTCCTAAAACTATTAGGAAACAATTAGGAAACAACTCTCTATTCATAGGACTAACTCCTAAACCTACTAGGAAAAGAAAATCTTTGGATAAACAACTTACTAAAACAATTAGGAAACTACTTATTAACTCAAAACCCAAAACAACTATGAACCTATTTAAACTAGGATTACCCTAAATCTCATGTCAGCTATCCATCATCTAAAGTAAGCCAGATTAGGCCTTTAGAAGCTTCTTTATTCCTCCTCTTATAAACCTTAAGCGGTGGTTGGTGCCACTTGTCTCTATCAGAAGGAAATGGCAGAAGTTGGAGATTCAGGTACACTTAATAGTCTAGTACAGTTTGATCCTCCAATGTTCCTTCAACTCAAGTTTTTGTGCTTTATTATTAATTGGATTTCCTTATTGCTCAAATCATTGTTGGTCTTATTTTCAAGGATTGCCTATCTCTTTTGGGTTATGGAGTTTATGTATAAGCATACTATGAGTTTGGTTGAGGCTATGTGGATTTCATGTTTATGGTTGATGTTAATCTGGAGCCTGTCCATTCAATTTCTTTTTGTGTTTATCTGGGATTGGTCAAGAAATAAGAGAGTTTGATTTTGTGAACTGCTGTTTGTAATGGGATAAAAAAGAAGGTGACATGCAGGAGCACCCCAGTAAGGTCCTTCGGAATCCATGGCAGTGTGCTACTAGAAAAAGGAGAGGCAAAGCTGATTCAAGTGACTCTGAATATTATAATGCATGCAGGAAACAAAGGGGATTGCAACATCGCGGAAATTTTACACCTCAGCAAGGGATAGTAAACTCCAACATGTTTTCTCACTACTTTCAGTAAGCTCTGCAAATCCATCTTGCATTAGATATTCTTTGTGTGATATTTCTATTGTTTATAGAAGTACTAAATTTTGCAGAAACATTTGGACCGGATTTGTGAAGAGAAGAAAAATTCGTATGTGTATTTGGATTGGTTATTGTTTAATCGGTATATCAAGGATCCTTGTAAAGAAAGGGTTTTGAATTGGATTAAGAGGGCGGACATATTCTCAAAAAAAATATGTTCTGGTTCGCATTGTTCTGTGGTATATATTTTACTTTAAAGAAAATGGACAGAGTGCATGTTTTTCCTCCTTTTGTTGTATCTTGTTAACTCCATTCTACTTTTTAGGTCTCACTGGAGCTCCTGATCTTATGTCACTTTGGTGAAAGCCGAGAATCAGAATCTGGGAGTCCTTGCATGTTGTTGTTGAACTCACTGCAAACGACAAATCAGTGCCTTGACCCTTCAATAGCAAGGCATGCTTTTGAATCAACAACCTTATTTAATGTTTTCTAGGAAGTTGGTAAATCTGTTATCTTGTATCCTTTTTTCTGATTTACTCTTGTCCACAGGTGAACAATTCGAAAAATTCCTTTTCTGGTTCCTAAGGCAACATGCTTTCCAGTGCCGTCGGTATTTTCTTGTACTTGATTAGAATCTTCTCCCAATTAGAGGAAATTTTGATTCTGAGGTTCCTCGGCAGAGAAATGATGTAGAATGCAGATACTATGTCCTCTTTTACCTTCACCTGCTTCTAGAGAATGCCCATGAAAGTTTCAGCAATGCTGAGGGCTACCCTTATTTTGTAAGTTCTTCTGCTAACTTAATCGTCTCCAACAAATGGAAGTTGTCTCAAAATGGAAGTGTCACATCTTCATAGTAATGTACGTTTCCTTTTATTATGGATTCTAGATGAAAGAAGACTGGTTCACTTATGAATGTCTGGATAACTTCCGTAAAAGACTGGGCTCTTCCGATTCAGATGAATGAAGATCGAAATTAGTCTGTCCTATGGAATATAGGGCCAATTTGAAACTCAAAAGGCATTTAGTAGCAGATATACTTATTTTTGCTTATTGCATTATGTACATCATTCTGGGACTTTTTTTGACTTTTAATATCGAAACTGTTTGTTGTGGATATTCGTGATATCTTAAATCTTGATGAAACTCTACTCATTTTGTGGATGCTGAATGTGATTTTACAGTTCTCTGCCTTATCGAATTTGTTCCACTTCTTTTCCTTTTACTCACTTTGGTTTGGAGGGAGTGGTAAGATAAAGTTGGATGTATGTTGGGATGACTTAAATGCTTTCAGATATCTCTGTAGTTTCTTTGATGAAGGGGAAAGTTGGTGATGGCGTTGGTTCAACTGTATATTTGTTATAGTTTCATAGTGAGTAAATGAATACATTCGCTATTGAATAACGGATATAATGTTTGTTAACACATAATGTTTGTTTGCGATAGCATTGACAACTGAAGTGGCTTCACTGGCCAATATTCTCAAAACTATGAATATACTCATGGGAACTCCAATGCTACAGAAATTTAGGATATTGGTGCGGATCATACGTATGAGAACTATCTATCAAACCCACAACCAATGTGTTGTGTGGGGAACTGGAATAATCCCGTAACACACATAACCTTGATTTGGAGGCAGCACTCAAACTTCTCATGGATTAAAAAGGTGGAAAATCATCCATACTGCAGCAATAGCACCAATAAATCCATTTTTTTTTCAGCAAGGGCAGCAACAAGGATCATATCTGTATGAACAACCAGACACCATGGAGTTTACTAAAGGAGTACATGGCATGGAATGAGGCCAATATTCAGAATCAAGCAGTCTCATTGAGAAATCCAGAGACTCAAGTTGAGCAACTTGTTGCAAAATTAAGCTCTCAACCTCAAGAAACAATGCCCAGTGATACAGAAAATCCCAGAAGAGATGGAAAGGAGCATCATAAAGCTATAACCCTTAAAAGTGGAAGAAGTTGAAGGATTTAATGGATGCTCAAGGACCAACAAAAGGAGCCAAAAACTGCTTAAAAAGATAAAAATATTAAAGTCGATCAAGAATTAGTTCCATAGCTAGCAAAAAATCTGATGCTGCATCAATCTGACCAAACAGCGATAATGATAAACTACCACCACTATTTCCTCAAAGGCTCATTAAAAATAAGTAAGACAAGCAGTTTAGTAAATTTCTAGAGATCCTTAAATAGCTACACACCACATACCTTTGGTCCAAACATGGAGYAAATGTCTAATTATGCCACTTCATGAAGGAGATTTTATCAAAGAAAAAGAGGTTGGTAGAATTCGAAATAGTAGCATTGACCAAGGAATGCACATTGATTTTGCAAAACAATTGGAGAGGTGATGTAACACCCCAAAATTTACTTTTATGAATTTTTGTTTGATCTCGTGAAATTATGTGCCAACTAGGCTGAATATTTTATATGTGATTAATATTTTTAAATCATACGTTTAATAGGTGCAAAAATATTATCCGTGTTAATAAGAATTTTCGTTAGTTAAAGGTTGGACTCATGGGCCTATTTGCTTGTTAGTCGGAGTTGGGTTTTTTATCGAAAGGAAGCYTGTTATGTTAAATTTACAGATTTTGGGTTCAATTTGGATGGGAAGGACCAAAGGGTTCGGGTTACKGCCTAAAATATTAAAAAAAAGAAAAGAGAAAATAAAAGAAAATATATAAGAAAATAAAAAGAAAGAAAAAGAAAAGAAAAGAAAAGAAAAGAAAAGAAAAAGAAAAAAACCCTAGAAGAACCCTTCATCTTCTTCCTCTTGCTGTCGCCGTTTCCCCTCTACCTGACCCGACGCTGCTTGTCATGCTTTTTTTCCTTGCTTCTCCTTCTCTCTCCCCTTCCTTCACTGCTGACACTTGAAGTGGCCACTGTTTGCCACGGTTTATGATCGGCCGCCGCAGCACTCCACGCCGCTGTTCGAACGCTGCTCGTAGCATGCCTCGCTGGCTCAAGTTGCTGCAAGGCGCACACGGGAGATTGTCCGTTCTTCCCCGAGCCACTTCTCCGACTTCACTCTACTCAGATTGACGATCTGAGGTTCGCGCCAGCGCCGACCAAACGCGAAGCAATTCGCCAAGCAGTCCGAAGCTAGATCCCTTGCTRCTGGCCRTCACTCCGYCGGCTTCCTTGTTGCTTGYGCYKCTCGAACGTTCAKTCTTGCAGCCAGACCTGCCTTCATCGACTTCTTCTGCTCCTCTGCTCRACGACCGRYAGGACATCACCATCCACTCACGCTGCTTGTCCACCATTTCTGCCCAGATCCATTAGCCGTTGTTTTGGCTCTCTGACCTTGCTGTGCGTCGCCATCCTCGACAGCTTGCTGCCTTCGTTCCGCCCAGAGAGGGTACTCGAACTGGCTGCAGCTCGGGGTCCAGACTTTGGTTAGTTGTTCACCGGCACCAAGCAAACACCAGGCGCACCAACGCCTAGTGCCCGATGCCCAGGCGCCGGGACACTGTTGCGCGCGCCGCTTGAGCGCATGCCCGAGGACCTATCGCCATTCCCGAGATATTTGGATATCGTGAACTTAAAGGTAAAGACACTAACACTTAATATTGAAATTGTATGACTTGTACGTAATTATGTCCTAAAGTGAATTAATGAGAGAATATAGATGAGGTTTATACCTGAGCTAAGGAATTGAATTGTAACCTTAAAAACGTGATATTCGATAATATGAGAACTAAATATGAATTTATAAATTAATAAAAGGACATTTTTGGATTAAACACATAATATCTAAGTTGGGACGATCGAACTAAGTAGACCATCGTTTTGTAATTAATTAGGTCATTTCGAGGCCTTACATTGAGATCGGTTGAAGGAGTCCATTTCACAACTTAAGTAAGTAACCCCCACATTTTATTAAGGTTATGAATGAATGTAATGAACTGTTTTGATTGCTTGAATATGTTATGTATGGGATTGTATGATGATGTGTGTATAATTGTGTAGAATGTTAATGTGCTTATATCTTGTAGCACTTTTATGTCAAATCATATGCTATTATATTTCATATCTTGTTCTATTTGTTGAATGTTATATTGTATAAGGTTGTACGCATTTCATGTCATGAGCATGTAGTTAGAATTCTACATCACATTTAGCATGAGCCATTCACACACTTAGAAGGTGAATGGTTTAGGAAATGGAATTTTAAAGGAAAATGTAAAGTTTTGAAAATGCTAAAGTTTTCGAAAATGAGTGTAAACTTAGCCATAAAGGATGTGAGTGGGAAATGGGGGGACAGACGCACCTGACCTTACTCTCGGGGAGGGTAGGACATGATTTACCTCGGGGAGGTGGAGAATGTAATTGGGTTCCAAATAAGAATGGCCCACTGCAAGCCTAATGGCTAGGTGTTACACTCTAGTGAGCTCACGAACGAAAGGAAACATAATGTTTTACTGTAAGTGAATTTTGAAGAAAATGTTTTTTGTAATGAGATTTTGAAAAATGAATGTTTGGAAAGTAGTTTTTATTYAAAGGCAAAATTTTATAATTTCATGACAAGTAGGACAGGTTGATGCATTCAAACATTGAGGTTACTTACTGGGCTTTTTAGCTCATTTCTTTTCTTATGTGTCATTTCAGATGATATGTAACCAGGTGGGGTGAGGAGGTCGCTTGTGGGCGAGCTACGATGCCCGAGAACTGGTTTTCGAATCGATTTATGTAATAATATATATGATTTTTGAATGGTTTAAATTGTTGAGACTTTCGCTGTCTTCATTTTTAAATAAATGTTGAGTTTTAGCTGATAGTTGATTATTTGTGAATGGAATGATGTAACATTCTTGGGTTAGGATAAAGGTTCCTAATCTAGGGGTGTTACAGGTGAGACCAACCATGGTCACTTTACAATTAGCATACTGTACCTATGCATACCTCGGAGGAAAAATTGATTATGTGTTGGTCTAAGTTGAACAGTTTATTTTTCCAATAGATTTCATAATTTTGGATTTGAAGCCGACAAAAATGTGCCCATCATTTTCTGGGAGACCCTCCGTCTTCAATGCACTAAATTTTCTTGATAAGCAAGAAGAGTATTCCACAGTGAAAGAAGTTGAACTAGGAGAAGCCAAACATATTGTGGCATTTATGTATTCAGATGATAAAGAAGATGATTATGCTGAAAGTAAATGTGTAGATAATGATGCAACATTGGCATGGTTAAACTCCCAGCAAACCTTTGAAGGAGTTGGCCAAGGATTTAAATCATTGGACTTATTTCAGAGGAGTGTTCAACTGCTCAAACCATCGATTGAAGATCCGCCAGTAGTGGAAAAAAAGGCATTACCTTCTCATTTGAAGTATGCCTATTTAGGACAAGAAAAGAACTTTCTAGTCATCAATGCTCTAGGACCAGCAAAAGGAGGATAAGTTGTTGGCTATTCTAGGGAGTTATAAGAAGGCTTTTGAATGGACAGTGGCAGATATAAAGGGAATAAACCCTATTATATGTATGCATAAAATCATTTTCGATGAATGCTGTAACAACTCTGTGGAACCTCAAAGGAGACTCAACCCAATTATGAAAGAAGTAGTGAAGAGGGAAATCACCAGAGGGTTAGATGCTAGAATAATCTACACAATTTTAGATAGCAATGGGAGAGCCCAGTCCAATGTGTTCCAAAAAAAGGGGTGTAACAGTGGTAAGGAATGAAAGTAATGAATTAATTCCAACAAGAACCACGACCGATTGAAAAGTATGCATGGATTATCGGAATCTCAATAAAGCTACAAGGAAGAATCACTTCCTCTACCTTTCATTGACCAGATGCCAGAAAGACTTTCAGGGAAAGATTATTATGTCTTCTCTGATAGGTGCTGTGCGTACAACCTCATTGCTATAGCACCGACTAGGAGAAAACTACATTCACTTATCCTGATGGAACGTTTTGCATTTTGAGGGATGGCTTTTAGGCTCTGTAATGCTCCAACAACATTTTAAAAGTCCATGATGGAAATCTTCACAGATATAGTAGAAAAGACTTTGGGAGTTTTCATGGACGACTTCTTTGTTTTTGATGWAATATTTGATGAATGCTTGAATAATCTGGAAAAAGTGTTGATAGATGTGAGGAAACCAACTTGGTATTGAACTGGTTAAAATGCCACTTCATGGTTCAAGATGGCATTGTATTGGGACATCGAATTTCACATGAATGAATGCAAGTTGACAAGGTAAAAATTTGAAGTCATTCAAAAGTTACCCCCACCATCCAATGTGAAGGAGTTAGGAGTTTTCTTGGACATGCTAGTTTTTACAAAAGATTAATCAAAGACTTTTCAAAGATCTCAAAGCCTTTATATTCCTTCAACATAACATTCCATTCAATTTTGATGATTGTTGTAGCAAAGCCATTGAACAACTCAAGCAAGCACTATTTCAGCACCAATTTAGACATTAGCATTTAACTTGATGTGCGATGCCGTGATTATGCAGTAGGAGCAGTACTTGGGCAAAGAAAAAAGAAGTTGTTTCATCCTRTTTATTATGAATGCAAAACCCTCAATGAAGCATAATAAACTACACAACCACTGAGAAGGAATTACTTGCGGTAGTATTGTCCTTTGAAATGTTTCGAGCTTACCTGGTAGTAACAAAGGTCATTGTATTCACCGACCACTCAGTAATCAAATATTAAACTTCAAAAAAGGATGCTAAACTAAGGTTGATAAGGTGGATATTATTGCTACAATAGTTTGATTTGGAGATTTAAGGATAAGAAAGGAATTGAAACCAGGTAGTTGATCACTTATCTAGTTAGAAAAGGAAGAAAAGGATCCCCAAGTGCAAACTGTTGATTCATTCCCTAATGAACAAATTCTAGCCATTTCAAATGCCACAGCACCATGATACGCCGACATAGTTAATAATCTAGTCAGTGGAATAAAGCCTCCTGGACTAAGCAAGCAACAAATAAAGAAATTCATGCATGATCTGAGGTATCATTATTTGGATGAGCCATTTTTGTACAAGGTTTATGTAGATCACAGTTTTAGGAGATCTGTTGCTAATAAGGAAGTCCAGGGTATGCTACAACATTGTCATACAACACCATCTGGAGGACACTTTGGAGGCACTCAATCTGCTTGTAAGGTACTTCAAATAGGTTATTATTAGCCTTCACTGTTTAAAGATGCTTATGAGTTTGTTAAGTCATTTGATAGATGTTGGCTAGTGGGAAATACTTCACGAATACATGAAATGCAATTGAATAACATTTTGGAAGTTGAGCTTTTTGATGTTTAGGAATAGACCTTATGGGGCCATTTCCCAACTTTTATGGAAATACCTATGTCGTCGTTGCTATGGATTATGTGTCCAAGTGGACTGAAGCTGTAGCATTACCCACTAATGATGCTAAGGTAGTGGTCAAATTCCTTCAGAATAATATTTTTACAAGATTTGGTACACTAAGTGCTTTGATCAATGCTGAAGGAACACATTTCTACAATAAGATGATGGAGAAAGTTCTTGCAAGATAATTGATGGGGCATAAAATTGCTATAGCATACCCTCGCTAGAGAAGCGGACAGGCAGAAGTCTCAAATAGGGAGATCAAAAGAATATTGGAGAAAATTGTAAGTTCAAATGGGAAGGATTGGTCCTTAAGACTGGATGAAGCATTACAGGCATATAGAACAAATTTCACAATACCATTAGGGATGTCCCTTTTTAGATTGACCTATGGAAAGGCTTGTCGTTTGCCATTTGAACAAGAACACAAGGCATAATGGCCAATCARGGCATTAATTCTAGATTTAAAACAACTGCTCAACATAGAATGCGATAGTACTTAGCCAGAAGGATGAATTAAGAATTGCTACTTATAAAAATACAAGAATATACAAGAAGAAGACCAAGAGATGGCACGATCAGGAAATTTTAAAAAGGGAACTCCAAGAAGGTCAACAGGTTTTGCCATTCAGCTCAAGGTTAAAGTTATTCTCTAGAAAATTGAAATCTCGATGGTTTGGACTTTTTGAGGTCATCAAAGTGCACCCCTACAGAGCAGTAGAGTTGAAGGACGATGGGAATAAAGGTACGTTTCAAGTCTATGAGCAAAGCCTAAAGAATTATCAAACCAAAGAGGAAAAGGGAGAGAGGGATCCTTAGCACTTCGCAATGCACCGTGATGCTATAGTAAACTCAGGCTGAGGACTGTAAGCTAGGCATTGAAGGAACGCAACCCTTGATTACATTTTATTTTTAGTTAGTTTATTTTATTTCTCCTTATTTTAGTTTTAATCTACTCTTAAAATCACTAATTTCTGAAGCATAGGATGCCACTACACCAGATTAATCGCCTTTTGTAGGAAAAAGAAGACACAGCAAAAGACAAAAAGGCAACGAAAGGCTAGGAAGATGCCACGTTAATGGAAGATTTGTTTTAGCAGAAAAATGAACAGATGGCAACATCTCATTTGTCATCATCAGTTGAAGCGTATATTAGCATTCAATCTAGCTGTTGCAATTTTTTGAACTTAAAAGCATGATGAAATTATCAAAAAGAAGGCAATCCTTCAATATTGTAAGAGGTCTCCTCCACGTTCTCCTTGGCGAACTTACTATATGTAGCRATATTTTTGTCAAAGGAAAATTCAAAAAAGGTCACTTGGAAGCAAATAGAGAAGGCAAATCAGCTTCAGCAACCGGAAGGCCCAAAATGACTGCTATATCCAGAAAAGTAGGGGAGAAAATTCCAAAAGGAAAAATAAAAGCATTTATGGAGAAGGGATTGATAGCCATTACCAAATTTTTGTCTAAATGATAATGGAAGGTCGTAAGCTGAATAGCATGCTAGATACCCGATTTTCTCCACGTGTCCTCCAAGCTAGAGTAAGTAACCCGTCGCTTCCATTACTCATAGATTGGTAGGCGATTCGTCCAGCCATGCAACGTTTCTGGCCAGCTAGCCAAAGACTAATTTAGATGATTAATAGGAAGATCAAAACATTAGGTTTTACAAAAGATAGAAAGACTTTAGGGATTATAAGGGGATGGAAAAAAGGACTAAGTTTAAAATCTCTCAGCCAGAATCATATCGGACTAAAGACCGTTGGTCCAAAGTTTGTACAACTTCTAGTAGAGAACCTTCAAATTCACCACTATTGGAAGCCATTCCTATAAAAAAGAAGAGGGGTAGATTTAGCAAACGGCAAGAGGATTTCAAGAATAGAGGTATGTTTTTAAGAAGAAAAAGAACGAAAGGAAGGTGGGATGTTTAGGAAGAGTAAAAACCAAATCTGCTAATATTTACCGCTAGCGAGAAATGAAAAGATACAATGTAACCCCAGGATATTATTTTTTATTTTTATGAATTTTGTATGATTGTATGAATTGTGTGCCAATTAGGGTTTGATAAACTTTCTTTGTGATYGTTATTTAATGGAACGTTTACTTAACTATGAAATTATCGTGTCAATTGAATTAGAGATTTGGGTTAGTTAATGTAGGCTTGACTAAAAGCTAATTTAATGCTAATTATGGCCAAAAAGAAAGCTCACAGAATTTAATTTATTGGACAGGGTTGGTTATGCTATGAGAAGGCCCAAAGAATTTTAGTTAGGACCCATACGTAAGAATTTAAAAAAGAAGATGATAATAATAATAATAATTGATTAATTAATTAAATTTTAAAAAATAGATAATTAAAATCCTAAACCTAAACCTAACCCTAACATTTATCTTTTTCTTTCTCTCTGGTTGCTGCCACTACCGCCATCAACCCCTCACTGCCGCTACTACTGCCGCCTTCTTCCTCTCTTCTCACCATCTTCTTCTCCCTCCCTCCTCACCGTCTTCCTCCTTTCTTCTCTCTTGCAGCCGCTGCCTTTCTTCCTTTCTCTTTTCCCTCCTACCCGATGGAGCATCGCCATTGAAATCCAGATCTACCGCATAGATCTGGATCTTCCTTCCACGGTGCTTTTGTCTGGACTGGTCAGAGGAACCTCGAAGCCTGCTACTCGTAAACTCCGCCAGCTTACACCTAGAGTTGCTGCTGTCCAATCTGTTTGCCCTCTGCCAAGACCAATCTACATGCCGTTCGTTTGCTGCATGCTATGCTCGACCAAAACTGATTGGATCTACTTGCCATTGCCTGCTTCTCGACAACTTGATTGAGATCGGAGCTTGCTAGCCACAACCCTCTCTACCTGCTGGTTTGCTGCTCGYTGCACTTGACCCGCCCARATCCATGGTACCTGCACACCGAATCTTGCATGCAGCTCGTCGCCGTTCTGCTTCTTTTGTGCGTTGTTGTGGCTACTGGTTAGACTGCTCGACAAACCTACCAGACCAGTCATCGGCTTGTCACCTTCGACCGTCCGGTTCTTTCTCTCTCGTGGTGCTTTTGCCCGTTGCCGCGACTGGTGCTGTGAGTCCATGCTGATCGAGAGCGGATAGCTGGAGCTCATCGAGCATTGTGCAATGTTCGCCAGTCACGCGTATCGTCTATTCATGACCAGTACGTTGCGGTCACGGTGCCTGAGCACACGCCTGGGGCACAACACAGCTTCATACACAACACTTAGGATTTGCAGGATTAAAGGTGAAACTATTGTTTCTTTGATTTCATTAATCAAATGATTTACATAATTGTGTTCGGTATTGATGATTTTAGAAAATGCAAATTTTGTTTATACATGATTTAAGGTTATATTTAAATTAGTATGAGGAATGTATTTTAGGAATATAKAGTGATTATGATTAACACTACTTTTGTTAGAGGAAGTTTTGAAATATGAAATGACTTATACATTCAGTATGTTATTGTTGTTAAATTCAAAATATAAATACAGATTAATAGGGTTAAGTGACGTTCATAGGATAAGTGTACAATGTTTTAAAGTTGGACAATCATGTTAAATGAATTTCCTTTTTGTAATAATAATTAGGCTACGTTCTGGCTTATTGACCTTGGTGGCAGCCAAAGGACTCCATTTTACATTAAAGTAGAATTCTAACGTTAAGGACTTCAGGTAAGTAAACTCCATTTTTTTAATATGGACTTCTGTTTCTAATGTAATGTGATATATGTTGAATGTTCTAGTATGTTTCCTAGGTGATCGTGTTGAAGTAAATTTGTGAGAACATTGCTTCATGTTAATGTTTATTATCATGATGTATTTTCCTTGGGAAAGTTTGCATATTTATGGTTTTGATAAGAGAAATGAGTTAAAGGATAAGGTTTAGAAATGGAAATTTGTAAATGGCAATGAATTTTGAAAGTTAGGAAATGGAAAAGAGCGTGTAAGCTGAAGCCATGAACGTTACGAGCGGGAAATGGGTCACGAGGGACCCGCGCACCCGATCTAATGTATTTGTAGGGTGGAAATGAAGTAAAATGTACCKCTGATGAGGCGAAAGTAAAAAGAAAAGTTAATGAATTGTTATCGTGGTTCTACCGGTAGAATTTATCTGGTTCGAAAGAATAATGGCCCACTGCAAGCTTAATGGCTAGGCAATACACCAAGTGAGCTCATGTTAGAAAGGAAAAACTTTAGAGAATTTAGACGAAAGGAATTTTGAAATTTATAACAGATAAGACATGTCATATGCATTCATGTATTTGGAATTTACTTACTGAGCTTTCTACGCTCCTTTCCCCCTCATTTTGCATTTCAGGTGATGAGTTGCCAAATGGTGCGTGGAGGTCACTTGCATGCATCCTTGATAAACCTGAGTGTCTTGATTTGAATAAATTCTTATTGAATAACGGCCGTCATTTCATAGGAAAATCTTTAATCATGTACTCATTCATTTATTTGTTTATTCACCCATTARTTTATTCTTTTAAATTATCTCTGGGTTGTAATTTAAAGAAGTATATTCTTGCTTGATGAGTTTTGGAGGTTGTTGGGATTTCGAGTTATTTATTTATGAGTATGGAAATGTTATTGTGAAATTTTCTGATTTGTATACAGGAGGTAAATGTTGATATTATAGAGGAAACTCTGCCAAAATTTTTATAAACCTTTTAAAATAAATATATTCAAATTTGGTTTTTCGCAATAGTTAATATAGGTATGAGTAAAGTCAGTAGCATTCACGAGTTCGGATAGTTCCTAATCTGGGGGTGTTACACAGAAGGAACTCCAAATTCCAAGATGGTCATCATTGCTTAGTTGAAATTGGCCGAAAGATTGGACAGCTGTAAAGACTAATCAGCCTATGCAGCGAAATGCAATAAATGCAATGTCATACCAAGAGATGTTAATCCTCGTCTTATTCGGCCAACCAATGCATCCAACCGATAAAACAAGGATTTGGGAGGGCATGTGTTGATAGTAGAAAATAGCCAACTGAAATAGCTAAACAAATAAAGGCAACTATCATTGGCATACCATTGGCCAAAGAGCAATCGACTATAATCAGGAAGATTTTTGATCGATAGAAAATAAGATATCCGTCGATCGACACGGAATAAGTCAAGGCAAAGTAGCCGATCAAACAATCAAAATTTAAGAAATTGAACCACCTAAGCGATATCAGCACGACGAGAAATTAGGAGGTGGGCCGATAGTGGAGAGTGCTAACCAAGAAATGGGGGAGCAGCATTAGCTTACTTTCCATGCAAACAAGAAGACCTATCTCGACTGAGTATAAAAGGAAAGAGCAGGAAAATCCCGATTCATATGCACATCAAATCTGACAAATCGAGTTTTTCTTTTTATCAATTACTTCAATTTTTAGCATTATGCATCTCATTTCCATTATTACATAACTTCTTTAGCTTAGTCTAACGGATTATTTTCCAGCTTCCTAGCCAATTTTTCATAGCTTTTCTTAGCTAACATTTATGCAAATTCTTCGCTAATGTTTTATAGTTTTTCTTAGCTAATATATATCCAGCATTTTAGCTAATGTTTTACAACTTCCCTTAGCTAACATTTATCCATCTTTTCTTAGCTAGTTCATGCAGCTTTCTTAATCTAATGCCATATAGCTTTTTGCAACTAGTTTTACACAGTTTTCTTAGCTTGTCAACTAGCTTTATGTGCTTTCACCTAGTTTAGTTATTCATTTTGTAGCTTTACTTAATAACTTTTTAATGCTATTTCCTGTACTTCGATTAAAGAGTTCAATATTGGTTATTTCTACATTTGTCTTGTTTACACATTATCTCTGCTTGCTTGCACATAGCAACACATACTCAAGTATACAAGGTCAACATCTAATAAAGAGCGAGTAAAGTATCATTTCTACGATGATTGGATTAGTGAAAATTCAATAAAAATAGATAATAATGATGTAGCATTAGTGATCATTATAAAGTAAGAGTAAAGGAAAATAAATATTGAAGCAATGATAAGTAAAGAACTGAAGCAGTAAAGTTAAGTTAAAAAGCAAATAAAGTTAGAGTTAGTTTTGGAATGTTGTAGCACTGGAGAACAGAATCGAGCAACGTCTTACCCGAGACTATTCAGTGCACAAATATAGGAAGAGCATAGAAATCATACATATGTCCATTATCACTTTTGACTACGGTTCAAGATTGCTATAGATTCCCCTGATGAGGCAAGTGTCTTTGCCTTTAGTTGGTTCTCAAATGCTGTTTGAGTAATTATTGAGGGCTTAAAGATAGTTCTTCCTAACCCCTTAGCAACTATTCTGGGAAGATTTCACCAACTCACTAATCATATGTTTATGACAATAAAGATTAGTTGCTAAATGTAAAAGATAATGAGTTATAAAAAGAAACTAAGAATAACTTTTGACCTCCTTAATCTCTAAATGATCCCTTTGATGTCTCAAAGGAGTTTAACTCATTGTTTATGAATCAAACAACCTTAACCTTAGGAACTAGACTTTGTGAAGCTCTATTACCTTGATTAACAATCCCAAGAAGCAGTTTAAGAAAAAAAAAAAGAATCAGATTTATGCTCCAAGAAGTAAGCAACTCATGTTCACTCGCTAAACTGTCCTTCATAAAACAAGAACTAAGTTGGTAAAAAAGTAAACTTCAATTAAAACTAAGATAAATGCAGAAAAAGATTACAGAAAAATGGGAGGAAGACTGTCATCTAATCTCTTTAACAAAACTATAAAGATTTAAGCTAATGGTGGGTGGTTCTTCTATCGAAAGAAACCACTAAGTTCGACTTGAAAGATTTGTAAAATATAAGAACTACTATTCAACTAACTATTCTACTACATTTCTCTCCTTCTTGTTTAGGTGGATTCTGCTTATACAAACAACTTTAGGGTTGAGTTGGCAATGTTGTCGCTTTTACCACACAACATTCTTTGTCTTTACTTGTCTTTTTTGGGAAATATGGTCCCATTGGCTGTTCTATGCTTCAACATTTTGGGTAAAAGACTGAAATCAACTTAGAGAAATGATCAAATGTCATAGTCAACCAATTTTTAATTAAATGAAATGGGTTCTTCTTTTGTCTTATGTGGTATATGTTGTAATTTGAATTTTTGGGTTCCGACGCGAATGTTGTTGCATTTTGCTCTCTGAACTTAACTTGGACTCTTTGGGTAGGTGGCAATTGGATGTCATCATCAGATAGCTGTCTTTCTTATCTTAATCCTTTTGTCTATTTTTCTTTTGTCCGTCTTGTCCCCCTTGACCCAACATGGATCAAGGTCAACTTGAACAAATCTTCTTTAAATCTTTTGTATGCTCTTTGACTGCCATGTGTCATGTAGATATCTATGTGATGCTTCTGTTGGTCATTTGTTCTGTAGCGTTTTCTCATCCAAAATTTTTCCTTTTGTCCTTTTAAGTGTAGCAAAGATCTTTTCTTGTTCCACATGCCAATCTGCTTCATTCTCTAATGCGCGAGTATTGTAGCATTATTGGGTTTCATACAAAAATACCTTCTAAGACCAAATATTTTAGCAATAAATAAGTACTTTGAAGACTGTTCTAAGCTATTAGCATACTAACTCTTATTTATCTAAACCTGAGGGAAAATACTACTGGTATAAGTAAAACACCGAAATAATTAACACAAAATGGGCAAAAATAGGGGTATCAATGGGATATTTTCTAAGCATATCACTTCCCCAAAATTAAATCATTGGCAGTCCTCAAGCAATGCTATAACAAATAAAAGGATAGTACTTAGAAGTTTCTTATCCAGATTATGCTTTATTATAACCATGCTGCAGCAATTATGTAGTCTGAAAGGTTAAGAATGTTGTGCAAAGTGGAAGAATAATTACAAGCATATCTATAACAAACTTAATGATATTTCAAATCATTGGATGTATTGCATAAGAACCCGAGCAAAGGTTTTCGCTATAACATTTGAGATTTCAATACTTAAGCTTTTTAATTATATATTCTCTTGTGTCATAGGTGCCATGGTTATTTAGCCCGAACCACAACTTACAAATTGTTGTAGCATACTCTTACTTTCTTCCCCTTTTAACGCAAAAGCARACATTGGTTTCATGAGTGCYTTGGTTGCTTAGGTACTAAAAATAGCAGAGTAATCATCATCTTTTTTCTAAAGCCTTTCAACAAAATTTCCACCAAATTATTTGAAATAGTGTTATCTTTTATGGAATAATAATTATTGTAAAAAGATCCTCTTAAAAATTCCCAAATCTAATTCCTCATGCTCAAAACTTCTTTTACTAGATCAAAAAGAGAAGTTCAAAATCTAGCTTTAATTTCAAGAAAGAGTGCTTAAAGAATACCTAAAACTTATCCCTAACCAATTTCTGAAAATTTCTAAGCAAGTTCAAATGCTGCAGCATAACTAGTATTCAAAAATATCCTAGGTTGTCCTACCATAGTTACAACAAGGGAAAAATATCATAGCAATCATAAAGATAAAACTAGATCACAAAGATAAAACTAGGTTAAACCCTAGATTACCCAAAATAAAGCAAAAATTAATGCAGAAACATGGCTAAAAACATCGAAGCCTTAAAAAGATGCATTGGAAACAAATAACAACCTAAATTACAAGATTCAAAAGTCACAAGAAAGAAAGATATTACATAGGGGCTGCCTCCTTATAGCATTTAGTTATAGTCATGAGCCTAACTACGTTGTAGCATCCTCCAACTTAAGGTCATTGAGATGAAGGTCTGCTCCCTCTCCTGCTTTTCTCTCGAACAGTGTTTGATCTTAACCTATGCACAAGAGAAGTTTTTATTGGTCTCCACATACTTTGCTAGGTCATTATATCATGCCATTTCCCTGTCCATCTYGGCATTCTGATATGTGACCCTTTTAAACTTCTCCACTTGATTAAGTTGCATCTACTTTGCTATCCACTTGCTACATAAGTAATTGCAGCAACTACATAATTAGAATTGWATTCACTTTTCATTGTAAACTTTGTTACATCATTGATGCAACCATTGCTGCAGAATGCTTGTAATTTGAATATTTTATCTTGAAGCTCTTGAAGGGATGGTAGAGGTGGTCCTTCCTCTTTTTGTTTTTGGTTGCTCTACTTGACTGTGCTGCAATATTATTCTCAGTTGGTACATCTGAATCCTTCTTCCTCTCTTATTGATCAGTCTCTTCCTCTTTAATTTGTATGGATATGTCACTAGGTATTTTTTCTTGCGGTTGAGAGCTTAATGTTGCAACAAGTTGCTCAACCTGAGTCTCTAGATTTCTCAATTAGACTATTTGATTCTAAACGTATCATTCTATGCTATATACACCTTCAATAGACTCTCCATAATGTTTGGTTGTTCATATGCATATGATCCTTGTTGGAAAAAAGGGATTTGTTGGTTTATTTTACTACAGCATGGATAACTTTCCATCTTGGTTGATCCATGAGAAGTTTGAGTGTTGCCTCTAATTAGGGTAAGGTGTCGTAGATTGAGAATTATTCAAATTTCCCACATAACACGTTGATTTTGGATTTGATGGAAAGTTCTCATATGTAAAATGCTCACTACAATAAACATAGAATATCCCAAATTGCTGTAGCATTAGAGTTTCATTGGGCATATCCATAGTTTTGAGAATATTGGTCAATGAAGCTACTTTAGTTGTCAATGTTGTCATAGCATCGACTTCATAGGCATCTCCATCTTTTTGTGGATAAGAACGTTCTTTTATACTCATACAYTGATGCAAGTTTGTAGCAAACAAGTGTAGAAGAATTAACAAAATTTTAAAGCAAAGAATTTCCACACAAAGTTTCACTATTGGCAATCCCTGACAACGGCGCAAAAGGCATGTTAAGTTGATCTTACATTAAATTATAGGATCACGAGCGCAAGTATATGTAGTCAACAAGTAATAAAGAGTGAGAGTAGAGTAACGTTCCCACGAGGATTGGATGAGTGAAAACTCAATGAAAATTTTATAACAATAGATAATAATGATATAGCATTGGTGGTCACCATAAATCAAGAGTAAAGGAAAGTAAATGCTGAAGCAATGATAAGTAAAGAACCGAAAGTAGTACAGTTATGTTAAAAAGCAAGTAACGTTAGAGTTACTTCTGGAATGTTGTAGCACTAGAGAACAAAATCGAGCAATGTATTACCTGAGACTTTTCAGTGTGTAAATGTAGGAAGAGTAGAAAAATCATACATTTGTCTATGTGGACTTTTGACTATAGTTCCAGAATGCTATAGGATTCCCTAATGAGGCCAACATACTTTCCTTCACTGGGTTCTCAAATGCTGTCTTAATAAGTTACTTAGGGTTTAAAGTTGGTTTACTCCGTAACCCCTACTGTTTTGGGCAGATTTCACCAACTCACTAACCATATGTCTACGGTGATGAAGATTAGTTATTAACTATAAATGAGAATGAGTTATCAAAAGAAATTAAGGATGAATTGTGACCTCCTTAATCACTAAATGATCCTTTTGATGTCTCAAAGGATTTTAACTTATCTTTTATGGTTCAAACAACCTTAACCCTTGGAACTTGGCTTTGTCAAGCTCTATTACCTTGATTAAGGATCCCATAGAGAACTTYAAGAAAAGAGAATCAAATTCATGCTTCAAGAACTAAACAACTCATGCTCACTTTCTAAACTTCGCTTCATAAAATAATAACTAAGTTGGGAACAAAGTAAAGTTCAATTGTAACTAAGAAAAATGCAGAAAAAGATTATAGAAAAATTAAGGGAATTCTTTCATCTGATCCCTTATAAAGAAGTAAATATTTAAGCTAAAGGTGAGTTCTTCTGTGGAAGGAAACCCCTAAGTTCTACTTGAAAGCTTTATAAACTAAGAACAACTATTCTACTAACTATTCTACTACAATTCTCTCCTTCTTGTTCAGTTGAATTCTGCTTATACAAGAAACTTTGGGTTTGAGTTGGCAATGTTGTTGCTTTCACCATACAACATTCTTTGTCTTTGCTTGTCTATTTTGGGAATGGTCCCATAAGCTCTTCTATGATTTAGCATTTCATATAAAAGACCAAAGTCAACTTAGACTAACGATCAAATGTTGTTTTTTAGCAAATCTTTAATTAAATGAAAAGGGTTCTTCTTTGATCTTGTGCCACATATGCTTTAATTTGAATTTTTGGATTCCGACGTGAATGCTATAACACATTTTCTTCCTGAACTTAACTTAGATTCTTTGGACAAGTGGCAATTGGATGTCATCATCAAATAGTTGTCTTTCTTGTCTTATTCTTTTTGTTCTCCTTGTCCCTCTTGACCCAACATGGACCAAGGTCAACCTAAACAAATATTCTTTGAATCTTATTTTGATCTTTGACTACAATGTGTCATGTAGATATCTACATAGTGCTTCTATCCATCATATTTGCTGCGGCACTGTCTCGTTCACAATTTCTTAATTTTCTCCTCTTAAGTCTAGCAAAGTTCTTTTCTTATTCCACATGCCCCTCGGCTTTGTCCTCTGATGTGCAGATGTTGGAGAATTGTTTGCATTCCTATAAAAATACCTTTTAAAACCAAGCTTTTTAGCAATAAATAAGCACTTTAAGGACTATATTAGACTACAAGCATGCTAATTCTTATTTATCTAAAACTGAGGAAAAATATTACAGTGTATAACTAAAAAATAAAATAATTAACAAAAAATAAACAAAAATAGGGGTAAAAGATAGGATATTTTCTAAGTGTATCACCTACTTTTAACCTACAAGCTAAATTATTTAGTCATTCTTATATGTTATCTTGGCCTTTTGCACTCATAATATGATTACCCAATCACATGTACACTTCGTTGAGGGATTTGTTTAGTTACTCAAGAATCCCTCCTTAATAAAAGAGGAGCTACAGCTTGACAAGATGTACAAATGGTAAGCTAGTCATAACACAAACCTCATTATGTCCAAAACTATATAAACAGACCTATACACATCCATACCAAGCACACTTAACGGCTGCTAGCCTTCATAGGCTAGCTAACATCAGCTCAGGCATTTTTTTAACACCAAAAATTGTAATATAAAACATATGACTAATTTTCATAATACAACGGGTAATATTACAAAGATTTTTATCACAAATAATTATTCTATTGTGATGGTTTTTATTTTTCATGCAAAGAATAGGCTGTGAAACGAGATCCTACCTGTTACTGCTTATAAGAACGAACCGTATCATCGTTGAGACCATTGATGGCGTGATACATTACAGAATCTTGTCAGCGCAGTAAAGAGGTAAATTTTCAGCACTAACTGAAAATGCCAGAAATACCGTAGATGCTCATTTGAATTCATTTGACACGAATAGAGATTGAGTGATGAAATTATTCATCAGTATAGATATGTTATTAGAGACAAAAAAGTTCATCAATATAGATATATTAAAGGGTGATGAAATCTATTAATTTTGGTAATGAAATGTTTGTATGAATGAGAATTAGGTAAACAAGGGTGATGAGAATTCTATGACTTGATTATGCAGAAAGATGGCGAAGACGATTGTAAAGGAAAGTGAAATTGGGTTCATACAAACAAACGAGCAGGATCTCCACAAGTGCATCCACCTGCGAAAAATGAAACCAAACGAGCAGCCAATACTGGATTTTATCCCTTCACATGCCTAACCCTTCACTTTGCTTAGCCCTTCCTTAATAAAAATAAAAAATAAAAAAATAAAAAATAAAAAAATTCTTAATTCATCATTTTTTTTTTGTTTTACTTCATAAGTAATTTTTTGTTTTATGATACGTTCTACCTGTAGTATATTTATTCACATTTTTTATTTTATTTATACTTAATTCATCATTTGAATCAGTTTGATCATGGAGAAATTTCTCGACAAGTGAGCTAGGCCAACATCTGCATGCAACATTATCCCACAAAGTCATCCTAAACGCACTGTCGCAGGAACAGTAGCATCGCAGCTTGCTGGCCTAGTTGATGACAAATAACATATGAATGTTGACGAAGTAAATAACATAGCTATATTGACACATAATTTTAACACTCAAAATTCATTTACTTTTAAGAATAATTTTGTCCTAAAATATATTGGTGATGAAATATTTTTGTCCCAAATAACATATATATTATGACAAATAATTTCTTCCCTAACATAGTGACTAATAATTTCATCACTCAAAATACATTTTTTTGAACGAGGAAAACCGTCTTCATTAATGTGTACACTGTTAAAGACAAATTACATCATCACCCAAAGTGAGTAAAAAAGTACAAAAAGTTAATTATGTGACGAAAATGAACATTATGTGAAGAAAGTTATAGCCTTTTGGAGATGAAAAAGTTTGTCATGGAATGAGTGTCGTTTAAGGACGACATTTGATTCATCACCTCACTATTGCTTGACAAATATTTGCCTTCGTCAGCAATTACCTTCTGTGATGCAGATGGAGGTGAGGAATGGAATGACAATTTTTTTTTTTGTCAATAAAAGTATTTCGTGTTATTTTTGTGAGAAAAATCTCACGTATGCATGCTTACGCTTATTTTCAATTTATGTAAGGGAACGAATTGTGTATTTGAGTCTTCATCTTAGCCAGAGTTAAGAACTTGATTAGACTGCTTGATGAAGGTGATGCCACAAAAGAGGC
Organism: Rhazya stricta; assembly: GCA_001752375.1. Classification (NCBI taxonomy): domain Eukaryota; kingdom Viridiplantae; phylum Streptophyta; class Magnoliopsida; order Gentianales; family Apocynaceae; genus Rhazya; species Rhazya stricta. Next base: position 2,928,164 of record MEJB01000023.1, read on the forward strand.
TCAAGAAGATGAAAATTTGTTCAAGTCCAAGAAAGGTGGTGATAAGCAACTTGTTTGTGACTCATTAAATCTTTCTAAAGGCCTAATTACGTGGGCAAGAATCAAGATATTTAAAGAGGATTTAAATGGACTTATGTTTGAAGAAATTTTATGTTCAAAAAGCCTAAAATAAACTTAAATCAAGTTTAGAGGTCAAACAGTCACTATCTTGAAGTTCTTGATTCTTGGAGTTGAAGTCGAGTAAAATATAACTCTTCTTGGAAAGGGGAATGATTTCTTGGAGGATTTTGAAAATTCTTGAATGGTTTTCCATCATAAAGAAGGATTTGGGAAGTTGCTAAAATTATAAGGATTATCCTTTATCTTTTAGGAAAGTTAGTTACTAGTAGTTTCCAATTTTTGTGGCGCGTGTTCCTTATCCTTGGTTAACTTGGAAACCACATTGTTATACGATACTTCAGGGATTTTGAGTCCTCTTAAATGACATAGACACCACACCTTTAGCGTGCGTGCTGCCGTAACCTTAGATTTCCTAATTTTGTTGGTTTTCTTCAATAGCTAGTTGGTTTCTTTCTTCCTTGTTTGACGGTGATTATTATAATAAATACCTTTCATGCAAGACTTTGTAATCACCATAAGATTTCATATTATTAATGATATTCCAAGATATTACTTCTTTCGTACTTTGAACTTATCAAGTTTTATACTTCTAGCATTCTACTTCAACTTATCACTTAGATTCTAGGTAATACTTGGACTAAGTGTGACATCTTTCTTGTATTCTTAGTTCTTGCCTTTCTAGTCAAGCGGTCAAGGCTCAACAAATTTTTGCCTTAATGGTTCTTGGGCTCTTTTTGCTTGTTGTTTGTTATTGTTCTATGGGTTAGGATGGGGTTCACATTAGTTGGTAACAGACCTAGATTCCAAAGGCTAGTTTGCTCATCTTTATTTATTTCTTGTCAATCTTATTGCAACAAAAATCCAACCTTTGTTCCTGTTGGCTGAAAAACAAATTGTAATCTTGAGAAAAGTTCTTGATTTTGTTGATCTATTGCTACATGTTGCTCAAAATCTTGAATCTTTGACACATACATGTACTGTATAAAACATTCTCTTGGAAAAATTTGATCTTTCATTGATCCTTGATCTAAAYTCTTGAAAATATTGAATCTTTATTGAGGATCATGAATAAACACTGATGGAGTTAGTTTCTTGGCCATAATCTTGGGAACAATTATATCTTTATTGGGATATTGGCTGAAATCCTAATTTCATGATTATTCTCTTATTCAAGATACTATCGTGATCTTGTTTTTTTCTAAAAAATTCCTAGTTCTTGGATTTGAAACTTTTGTTCCTCCTTGTTTATAATTTGTTTCTTTAAATCTTGGGGATGTTAGATCTAGTTTGAGAAAATCAAGAAAAGAAAAACAGGAAAGCTAATCTTAACTTCTTATTCCTTGTTTAATATATATCTCATTCTTCTTGCCACATTGGTTCTTGGCTCGCTATGAGTCTTTGTGATCCAGTTGTTCGTTCAAAACTCCAGTTGTGTTAAAACTCTTTTATGTTCAAAGTGGTGAGACTATCTAAGAGGGTTAAGTGCAAACACGAATGTTGAGTGATTCATTCTTCAGTGTAAACMCGCGAGGGAGTGCTTGTGAGTTTTTTCTTTTTGTTTTGCTTTTTTGTTTTACTAACATTTTGGCAGGTATCCTAGATATGTCCCAAGGCAAAAACTCTAAACAACAAGAACATCTTCCTAAACTTACTTATGAGGCCTTAATTTTTGAGATAATGAGGCAAATGGATGCAAAGTTTGAAGCCATTTATGAGAGAATGGATGAGATGGATAAAACATAAAAGAGAGCGACCTCAAAATAATTCCCCTAGACCACCTAGGTATGGACAACAAAGGGAGCAATAGGGAAATGATGATGATGTTATTCTAGATTGGGAGGAGCAAAATGATTCTTCTATGAGCCGAGGGAGATTTAGGAGGAATAGAGGAGATCGATTGGGAAGGGATAATGATCTTGGGGACATAAAGTTGAAATTTCCATCTTTCCAATGGAAGAATGATCCTGAAGCTTACTTGGAGCTGGAAAAAAGGTTGTAAATGGTCTATGATTGCCAAAACTACTTGGAGTTCGAAAAGTAAAACATGCCGCTACTGAGTTTACTAATTATACCACTAGTTTGGTAAGATCAATTGATTAAAGATAGGTGGAGGAATGAGGAGTGCCTTATAGAAACTTAGGATGAGATGCAAACAATCATGATGAAGCAGTTTATTCCTAGTTCCTATCATAGGGAGCTATTTAATAAGTTGTAGAGATTAAATCAGGATTCCAAAATTGTGGATGAATTACTTCAAGAAGATGGAAGTTGCTATGATTTCGGCTAATGTTAAGGAGGACTATGAGGCAACTATGGCAAGATTTTTGCATAGGCTAACCCCTAAAATTGCTAGTGTGGTGGAAATGCAGCATTATGTGGAGCTAACAGACATGGTCCATCAAGCAATCATGGTTTCGCAACAACGTAAAATAAAAATTCAGGCAAGGAGAGGCTTCCAAAATGTAGCAAATAATGGGTGGAAATCAGCCCCTAAACATGCTAAATTTAGTTCTTCTAAGCCTAAAACTAAAGTTTCTTGATTCTGAACAAGTTGCTGCTCCAAAACAAGGTAAATCTAGACCTCCTACCTCTAGAAATTGTGATATTAAATGTTTTAAATGTCAAGGTAGGGGATATATAGCCAACTAATGCCCTAACAAAAAGTGTATGGTGATGAATGCTAATGGAGAAATTGGACCTGATGATGAGGAGAATGATGCCCATGATGATATACCACTACTTGAGGGAGGATCTATTGATGGAGATTGTTTGGTTTCAAAGCGGGTCCTTCGTGAACAAATCAAAGATGAGGAAAATAATCAAAGGAAAATCTATTCAAAACTCGTTGCTTTGTAAAGAACAAAGTGTGAAACCTTATCATTGATGGAGGAAGCTGTGGAAATGTTGTAGTATAGAGATGGTGGAGAAACTAGACCTACCTACTTAAAAAAACCCACAACCTTATCATATTCAATGGTAAATGATTGTGGAGAAGTTAAGGTAACTAAGCAAGTATTGGTTCCTTTTTCCATCAGTAGATATGAGGATGAAGTGCTTTGTGATGTTGTRTCTATAGAAACTTCTTACATTTTCTTGGGTAGGCCTTGGCAGTTTGATAGGATGGTAGTTCATGATGGGTTTACAAACAAGTATTCTTTTATATTAAAAAAGAGAACCATTTCTCTTGCACTATTAACCTCTCAAAAGATCCTTGAGCATCGACTAAAAAAGCAGCAAAAAGATGAACAAAGAAAAAGTGAGATGAGAGAGGAAAAGAAAAGAGAGGCCGAGAGAAAAGGTAAAACTTGAGAGAAAGAGGGAGTGGCCAAGATGAAAAAATCAGAGAGAGCGAAGGCCGAGAGAGGGAAAGAAAATGCAAGAAAAGAAAAAGGAGAAAGGGAATGAAAATGAGACGAAAAATTCAGCTGTTTAGCTACAAAAAGTGAGACTAAGAGAGCTTTAGCTTCTCATYAGCCTCTTATAGTACTTTTGTACAACGAGGTTTATTATTTTTCTACTAATGAGTTGGCTGGTAAATTGCCAATAAATAATTTTTTTTCCTTTTTGCAGGAATTTGAAGATGTATTCCCTAAAACAATCCCACCTGGATTGCCACCTATAAGGGGAATTGAACATCAAATTGACTTCACACCCGGAGCAACAATCCCAAACAAACTAAGCTATAGAAGTAATCCCCAGGAGACAAAGGAGCTTCAAAGGCAAGTGGAAGAGCTTATGGAAAAGGAGTATGTTCCTGAAAGTATGAGTCCTTGTGTTGTTCCTATTATTCTTGTTCCAAAGAAAGATACTTCTTGGAGAATGTGTATTGATTGTAGGGCATTTAATAATATAACAGCTAAATATCTCCATCCTATTCCTAGGTTAGATGATATGCTAGATGAATTGCATAGGTCTTGTGTATTTTCTAAAGTTGATCTAAGAAGTGGATATCATCAAATTTAGATGAAAGAAGGTGATGAATGGAGAACATCTTTTAAGACTAGGTATGGATTATAGAAATGGTTGGTTATGCCTTTTGGACTACGAATGCACCCAATACTTTCATGAGGTTAATGAACAATGTCTTGCATGCTTTTATTGGGAAAGTTGGTGTCTTTCATTTTAATTATATTCTTATTATAGAAAAACTTTTGATGCACATCTTGAACATCTAAAGCTGGTTTTTGAACTTCTAAGGAAAGAAATATTGTTTGAAAAYTTAAAGAAAAGGATATTTRTTCGGATAAGCTTGTCTTCTTGGTTTTGTTTAAGTRTTGAAGGTATTGAGGTTGATAATGAGATGGTTAAAGTCATTCAAGAGTGGCCTACAACTAATTCAATTAAAAAATTCATGGTACAGCTAGCTTTTGTTGTCGTTTTCTTAAAAATGTCAGCACCATTGTTGCCCCATTAATTAAAGTTAGTAAGAAAGATGTTCCATTTAAGTGGAGTGAAGAACAAGAAAATGTATTTAATCTCATTAAGGAAACACTGACTTCTGCTCCTTTGCTAGCTTTGTGTAGCTTTACCAGTTTATTGAGAAACTTGGAGGGGCAGACTTGAACTATCCAACTTATGACAATGAATTGTATGCTTTGGTTCGAACCTTGGAAACTTGGTAGCATTTTCTATGGCCTAAAAAGTTTGTAATTTAGACGAATCTTTGAAGCATTTAAAGGGAAAACATAGGTTAAGTAAGAGACATGCTAAATGGGTTGAATTCATTGAACTTTTCCTTATGTGATTAAGTATAAGCAGGGTAAAGAAAATGTTACTGTTGATGTTTTATCTCGCAGGCATACTTTATTAGCAACCTTTGACGCTAAGCTTCTTGGTTTCGAGTATATTAAGGATTTATATGCTCTAGATTCTAATTTTTTGTGATATCTTCACGAACTGTTCTGAAGCAAATTTTTAGAAATTTTACTTGTTTGATGGATTTTTGTTTAGAAAAGCAAGTTGTGTGTTCCTTCTTCTTCTTTGCATGACTTACTTGTTAAGGAGGCACATGCTGAAGGGATAATGAGACATTTTGGGATATTTTAAATGGATATTTTTATTATCCACATATGAGGAAGGATGTTGAAAAGGTTTGTTCTAGATGCATTACTTGTAAATAAGCCAAGTCTAGATTACAATCTCATGGACTTTATACCCCACTCCCCATTCCAAGTTCCCCTTGGTCTGATATTTTTATAGATTTTGTGTTAGGATTGCTTAGAACTAAGAGCGGAAGAGATACTATCTTTGTTGTTGTTGACAGTTTTTCAAAGATGGCTCACTTCATTACATGTCATAAATTTGATGATGCATCTAATATTGTTGATTTGTTCTTTAAGGAAGTTGTTAGATTGCATGGCATGCCTATAGCTGTTGTTTCTGATAGGGATACCAAGTAGTTGAGTTACTTTTGGAAAACTTTGTGGGGTAAGTTAGGACTAAGTTGTTCTTTTCTACTTCTTGGCATCCACAAACTAATGGATGAACTGAAGTCATAAATAGAACTTTAATGACATTGTTGCATTCCATAATTAGAAGAAATTGAAAACTGCAAAAAATTGGTTGGCACATGTTAAATTTGCTTATAATAGAAGTGTTCATTCTGCTACTAACTATTCAACTTTTGAGATTTTCTATGGTTTTAATCATTTAACTCCACTACAAAAGGCTGAATTTATTCGAAAGATTCATGAGCAAGCACAGGTGAACATGAAAAGAAAACTCAATAATACATCAAATAGGCAAATAAGTGAAGGAAGAAAGTTTCTTTTGAGCTTAGTGATTGGGTTTGGATCCATATGCGGAGAGAAAATTTTCCTGAGCAAATAAAATCAAAGTTCTACCAAGAGGACTTGGACCATTTCAAGTGATGAAAAAGATCAATGATATGGCATACATATTGTAGTTACCTGGTACGTATGGTATAAGTGCTATATTCAATAATTCTGACTAAACTCCTTTTGATGTGGGTGATTATTTGAGGACAAATCCTTTCAAAAAAGGGAGAAGGATGAAGGTGATGCTACAAAGGAGGCCAAGAAGCTGAAAATTTATTCAAGTCTAAGAAAGGTGGCGATGGGTGGCTTTTTTGTGACTTAAGTCTTCCTGAAGGCCCAATTAAAAGGGCAAAGGCTAAGAGATTTAAAGATGGTTTTAATGGTATTATTCTTGAAGAAATTGCATGCTTAGAAAGACCTAAAACAAATCCAAGTTAAGTTGGAGGTGAATCAGTCAACTATCTTTAAGTTCTTGATTCTTAGAGTCAAAGTCAAAGTCAAATATGACTCTTCTCGGAGGGGGAGCTGAGTTCTTGGAGGATTTTGAAGATTCTTGACTATTTTATATCATAAATAAGGATTTGGGAAGTGCTAAAACTATAAGGATTATCCTTTATAGTTTAGGAAAGTTAATTACTAATAGTTTCCTATTTTTGTGGCAAATGTTCCTTATCCTTGGTAACCTCTTTTTAATATGATATTTTAGGGTTTTTGAGTCCTCTTAAATGCCACGCACACCACACCTTTAGTGTTTGTGCTGCCACACGCACTGAACCTTTAGTGTGAGTGATGCCCCAACCTTAGGTTCCTAGTTTTTCTTAGTTTTCTTCAATACCTAGTTAGTTTCTTCCCCATTTGTTCTAGGGTTTGATTATTATAAATACCTTTATTCAAGACTTTGTAATCATCATGAGATTTTAGATTATTAATGATATTTTATTTCTTTCATACTTTGAACTTATCAAGTTTTATACTTTTAGCCTTGTAATTTGACTTATCACTTAGATTCTAAGTAATACTTGGACTAAGTGTAGCCTCTTCCTTGTAGTCTTGGTTCTTGTGTTTCTAGGAAAATGGTCAATGCTCAACAAACTTGTTCCTTAACTGTTCTTCGTGGTCTTTTCGCTTGTTGTCGACAAGTTAGGGAGGGTACACATCACTACTTGAACTAGTTAAAAGACTTGGGCAATGTGAGTGGATCTGTATGATTGATGATTGAGCATTATTTCCTAGCAAGTGTACTAGTATCCAAAAGAGTATAGTGAATGAATCAAGTGTCGATCCCATATATTTTTAATCGAGTACCAAAATTACAAAATTTCCCTAATTTAAATATACCAATTATGAGTAATATCATTTAACAACTACAGATGAAGAAAAAGCTCTGGAAAGTCTAATTATGAGTTTAAATACTAAAGTTTCAAAACAATTTATGGAATAAAATGAAGTTGGTTAGGGTATTGATCCGATTAATTCTAATAGAATAAATCTGAGTTAATCACATGTTTATTGCTCTAATACTCAAATTCTATCTAATTACTAACGGTAGAATTTTTTAAATTAGGTTTTACCCAATCCCTTGGCATAAACCCCCTAATTTTAATTAATTAAAATCATATCTCTRTGTGAATTAGGTTAATCAAATTTGAACTAATGATTTATCAAATTCACCAATTTCACTAACTATAGTCACCTACTTCCAAAACCGCCAAATAGAAATTGTTTATAGCCCGAGTTAGTTTAATACTACAAGTTATCATTACCTAGTTTCTAATCAATTATTTCACCTTCCGGTCCTTCACAATTGATTACAAGATCAATTTATAGGTAGCTAATCTATAAACACATTAAGAATGCCACAACGACTATTGACAAATAAGTTATTTTGGGAATGAACAATGAGGGCTTAAAAATTCTCAAGTCATTATTAAAAAAAAAAAAAATCTTCATACAACCTCTAACCAACCATAAGAATTTAGCCTAAGAAAATCATTAAATGAGTCATTTAAAACACCTACTTAACATGATTATAATCAAGAAAGGGAAAAGAAAGGATGCGATTTGATGAACAAATCCTTATGTAACTTGATTGAATACAACTCCAATATGTTCTCCCAAATGAGTGCTCCAAGTTCTCTCCAACAAACTTTAGGCTAAAGCTATGAAAATGTAATGTGAAACTTGTTCTTAGGGTTAGAACATGCCCTATTTATAGAGAAAGCAAGAAAATCTCAGAAAATAACAAAATTGTAGCCGATCTTTCCTTGCTGAGCAAAACTTGGCACCAATTTGGGTAAAATACTGGTGTTGGATCCATTTTCCTCCTCAAAAGCTCTAAAATCTTCATTTGGCCTTGATACACCAAACCAGGGCTAGATTGCTAAAAGAACTTCAACTTGACGACTATTTTTTGTCCAAACAAAAATCGGCGCCAACATTTTCTCTCTTTGATACTTAGCCTATGGCATTTCAACTTCTGGAAATTATGCTTTGACACCAAACTTCTTTGAATTCATCGTTTGGCCTCTTTTACATCTTCTATCTCTGGTTTTTGCCCATTTTCTTATCATCGAGGTAAGAACCTCGCAAACAAACATTTCAAACCAAATTTGGCACAATAGAAGGTYAATCATATTATAACACGAATCAGCCTAAGTAAGGGTAAAATTATAGTAAAAAATGTGACTTTATCTAGGATAAAGAATTTATGCATGTTCTCCATTGCATTTTAGGTTTTACAATTAATTTGAGTTCTTGCTGTGAGCATATTGCATAGATTAGTGTCACTCTTGAATCTAGAGCCATAACTTGGGATTGTCAAGTCAAATTCCATTGCTGGGAGGTATAGTGAGTAGTCTAAGTAATGTAATACACCGGAGATATTTAGTAGTATGATCCATAGCATAGGTCAATGCCAAAATTGGCTTTTACGTCAATTTTTAGGATTCTAAGTGAGTCCTTCTAAGGGATCTTAGTTAGGAACTCAAAGAAAGTTGATACAACTGGGATCCTAACTATTTGAGGGGGATACATAGGCTTATGCATCAAATAGCGTTCTTTACTTAGGTTTCAAGATATGTTGTGACAGAGCAGTCCCACTTAAGGAGTCAAGGACTTGAATAACAAAATGTAGGTATTGTCACTGGAGTAGGTAGGGACCAAAATGCTAGGAAAGCAAAGGCTCTAACCATTTGGTAGACTTACCATTTGGTAGACTTACTCCTAATTGTTGTACAATACCTATCATCAATGCTCTAGCACAAGTACGACAATATATGTATGTACTCACAACATCTTTGGTGTGCTATAAATAATGCTGTAGCATGTATCACTATATCTTATAAACATCACACTTAAGAGATCCATAAATCCTTAACTAAAATCTATCATCCAGTCACTTATCATTCTGTGCACTTGTCTTTTCTTTCAGTCATGATCCGTTGTATTTAATTATATTTACTTTGTATTTAGTAGGAGATTAACAACCATCGATTATTGTATCATTCTTTGTAACGTTCATACATGTATTATAGCATTCAGTTCTCATGGGATCGTCATCTGCTCTTACTATATTATCATTCATCATATAAACTTGCATGATTGTAGTGAACTCATAATTATAACATATAATGCATCATAACATCTAACAATCGATGTTTTCTTTTAAAAAAAAATCGATCAGAAGTCGTTATTGCCATAGTCCTCTTAGGTTTTCTCAAAGTTTCTAGAAAACATTGTACACGACTATGGCGACGTTTGTTTCGTACTTATTATGACATTTGGTTCTGTCAATATAGATACAGTTTTTTCTCGACATTTGTAAAATGTCACTAGAGTAGTCTTATAGCAACATATGCTTGTAAAATGCAATAACATATATAAATGTGGGGATAATAGTTTTGAGCCGACTTTTGCAAATGTTGTAATACGGTTCTATGGCGAGACATAATGAGGAGTTATGACAACTTAACTTATGGTACAAGTTACGTCAGACGATATTTGTAAAAGTGGAGATTTGATTAGTGTAGCAATATTTATAGGGAGTTTTAGCCAACATTTACAAATGTCGTAAATCCTTGTGGCGACACATTTAAAACATCATTATATATTAGGTAAGCTGACATTTATGCTCATTCGTTTTATTATATTGTCTCGATGTTTGGACTGTTGGCATCGTGTCAAAGATATATATTGATATTTCTATAGATTGTGAGAATGTAATTGCAACGATGTTTGCAATAGTCTTACAATGGATAGTAATGCCGACATTTCTAAAAGTTGGAAAATGTTGTTTCCATTGGCATTTATTTGCGTTGCGTGATTAGATCATTCCCAACATTTATAAACATTGTATTATTAATATTTTCCTGATATTTCCATGACATCTTTTAGTATGTTTTATGTAAGCATTTTTATATAACGGTATACAAATATTTTGTCAACATATGTATGAGTCGTGAAATTGTGTTAGTACCAGCGTTGGTAAAGTGTCACAATATCATTACTATCCCAACATACTGATTGTTTTATGACAACATTTTAAAATGTCAAGATATAAATTATCAATTTAAAAAATAATAATCCGGCTTTATTTTAAAAAAATGCCAAATTATTACTTTTAAATTTAATTAAAATAAAATTGTGAATTTCAAATTAAATAAACTAATTATGGTAGGCAAATAGATGTGAAAAGAATTAACAATAGAAAATAGAAAGAGTAATTAAAATTAAAACCAATTGTAATTTAATTATGTTGAAAAGGGGGAACATAATATAATTGACAATGAATCCTAATCTAAAAAGCAACCACCATCTAGTTGATGATTAACACCAATAGATATAGTATAAAAAAATAATAAAATTCATAATTTAATGTAAGATTAGTCAATTATACTATTAAAATGAAAAAGTTAGGGTTGTGGTAGTCAACTATGATAAATGCACCATCTCTAGTTTGATTTGCATTGTCCTAACCATGTGGTGAACTAAAACTGCTTCTAGGTTCTCCTTCCTACATTCTCTGTATGTGACTGAGTTGATCATGACTAAGTCGAGCATGGGCTACTTACCGGATTATGAAGGGTCAAAACGGAGCTCAAACCCATGTGCGTGAGAACTACTCCATGCACTGAAGCTACCTCGTTAGTTAATCCCACCATATTATCTTCAAGGTCTCTGTTCTTTGCCTTTACTGGCTCATTTTCCCTTAAAGCATCTATGTTTGAGGTTGATAATACCTTTGGGGTTACAAAAAAAAGTTTACCACGTACATGTCCATTCCTTTCCGAACCAATCACTAGATATAAGGGATCACCAACTAAAGGTGAAATGCCATCAGATTTTTTAGAAGATCCACCTTTAGGATCATGTGCATCCAAAATTTGTTGTATTTTGTTCTGATCAGCAATAATAATAGTAAGTCAGTGGTAACTATGGACTAGTTTATAAGTCTTGAATATATAATCTTTACTAGTATTTCTCGCCCTTTTAATTAATTGGCATGGGATCCTTATGCTTATGGTAATCCACATATATCTTTGCTCTACTAGGACAGGTTTCATTCATTTTAATCTACATATCAACAAAAAATATTTATTGAGTTTAGAAAATTATGGATGTAATATTCAAAATTTGTCGAATATAAAACACAATGAAAGATACTTCAATAAATTACTACCAATTTTATCCATCGAGAAAATGAAATGCTCCAAGATGTATGTGTCATCTTCATTTAGGCCCTTTCTTTCTGTCCATTTTCAAATTTTTGCTATGCAGAACACTTAAGAAAATATTAGTGGATGTTCAACTATGGAGTAGGTCATGGTCTTTACCATAACTGTACATGCCAGTTTGGAGAGTACGAAGCTTGTGCCATTGATCAAGTTCAGTCTTAGGATTGACATTGGCTTCCAAATCTAATAGACTCTTTTGCTTATGAGAATTGTCATTCAACAAAGCATACTTCAATTCTATCAAACATCTTCCAACTTGGTGAAAGACCTAGGACTTTCAACTCACATCCAGCTTACACTTCGATGTGACTACTATCCATATTTCATCCTTCATTGCTTGAGGAGTACATCTATAGTCCTCATACTATAGTGGTGTTAGCTACAGATTTCTTACCATAGTTCCCGAAAAAAAATTCAAGTTTCCTGTTATCGACGTATTAATTAAATATGTTAAGATTTGGTTCACTCTCTTCTCTAGACCCTAGATTCCAAATGTCTAGAAGTCTGGTAGGTCCTCTTAAATTTTGTGATTGTTGAGAAGCTATATTCAGCTAYAGCGAATGAGTATGCATACTAAAAGTCTTAGTTTTTATCGAAAATCTCTTTGTTATTTAAGTTGTTTGAATTCTCCAACTGCAAATCTATATCTGAGCTCCTAGAATGGTTGCTCTATTGTAATGATCCATGTGAATCAAATAGGATATTACTAGAAATTGCTCTTCTTTTTTGCTGCTGTTGTTTAACATCCTTGGACTTCGCCTTTTTGGATGCATTTCAACATTTTATAACTGATCCGTAATATGAGAAATATGAAGGTATTAGAGGAGAGTATGAAATAGAGAATATGACAATATTCTGAGAGGAATGGAAAGGTGTAAGAGAGGCAGAGTGAGAAAAGATGTGGGAAGAGAGAAGAAATGAGAGGGCAAGGCTCATCTTTAGAAGACTAGTCAATTAGTAATCTACGAACGATTAATGGAATCTATTGATTAGCTTGAATTTTAGTATCAAATTTTAAGAAGGCTTAGAAATAGAATGGAGCGAAATGAAAATTTTGAATGAAAATAATATTTTTTCATGTGAATATAATTAAATAGTAAGACTATAGTTCCTGATTATACATGTCTTTTAGAAAACAAACAAAAAATAAATAATCAACATATATGGAAATTATGGGAAATAATTTTTATGTAAAAAATTAAATTAAAATTTAAGAGTAACTATTGATTTTAATTGTAATGACCAGCATTTGTTTACTAGTCACAACCCTAGGAATACACAATTAGGAGATTATAGAAACTGAGTTGGATAATTAGAGTATCTAGATTACTTAGATACTTATCTAGTTATGATTAGTCCTAATAGGAAATTATAATGGATTAGAATAGACCAAAATGAATCCACGCATTTCTCTTGGCTAAACCGAAAATCCTATTACGAACCTTTTTTATCAAATTTCCTTCTTTAACTTTAGCTTGGCCGAGATCCTTATATTGGATGCTCCAAAATTCAGATTTATTGCACTACAAACCCAATGTGTGCATGGTTGCCAATCTTAAAACTTCTGCATGCATTCTTGTCATATCTAATTTGATTGGATTTTTACGTTTTCATATAAAACAGAAGAGCATGCAAGATCATTGTCTTGAAGCTCTTCAAATTTGAATCCATTTCTTCCATTCTCTCTCCCATGACCAATTTCTGCCATTCGCATGTTTCAGTGTCATTTTGTTTTCATGCATTAGCTAGRGTCCAAACCTACAAGCATGGATTTTAATTGATTCCTAGTGTTTTATCAAAATTCCTTTTATTTTCTCCTAATCTTTCCTTTGCCCAAACTTCCCCTATTACTTCTTCAATTTTATTCCTTTTAAAAGCTTCTTACAGAAGCTCTCGTTATTCTTGATTTCCATGTAAGAATTTCTTTTTCTTGAAGATTAATTAATTACCTCTAAAAGAAATTCATTTCTATATAAACCCCCTGCCCTTAGACGACTACTCCTATTTACATTGCAGGACATTTCCCTCAACTCACCTCACCTGTAGCTCTCGACACTTTCACACCCTCACACCACCATAGCACCGCCAGGAGTAACCCACTTCCACCACCTTTTCGGTAGCCTTCAACCTTCCAAGCAAGGTAAGCTTTTGCACTTTCATTAGTGTTCTTTGGGTTCTTCGTTCTTGCTGCCATAATTGAATTTGGGCAATTCTTCTTCTACTCTAATTCTACCTCTTGGACAGCTTGCAAAACTGTTGATTGACTCCATCAAGACTCAAGTTTTCCTTCGCTTTCAAGGTTAGAATTCCTTTCTGTTGAGTAGAATGACATGCTCTAGTAAGTTTAAGAAAGTTACCAACTAGTTGGTTAAGAATGATTGAACTCTTGATGATTTATACTAGCTTTTTTTAAGTTTCTTTGATGAATGTTTAGCCTTTAGATTTTTAGTTATATTGGTGTTTTTGCATGATTACCAACTTGACTTTTGGGGCATCCAGCATGTCTATTATTTTGACTGTTCATATGGTTGCAAATTCATGAAAATGGCATGATAATATAGTCCTATCATTATCAATGATCGTGAGAGGATTAAAATACATGTTTGCTGGAATTTTATTAGCATCACGGTCGCAATCAAGTTGCATGTCACAACCCTCAACTTGATTGTAGAAATAGGATTGTTAAATCCCATGCTAGATGGAGTAGTGGAATTATGGGGAGATACGGTTAGGTTTGAAGCTCCTCTAATCTCAAGAGTGAAAGCTAAGAAGTTGTTGAGTAAGGGATGTCAAGGATACCTAGCCTACTTCATAAAGCAATCATTCGACGTAGACAGCATCGAAGAAGCACATGTGGTAACAGAATACACCGATATGTTTCCATTGGAATTGACATCTCTACCTCCTAAAAGAGATGTGGAATTCAGGATAGATTTGATTCCTGAGGCCAAACCCATATCCAACACCCCATATTGTATATTGCCAATTGAGTTGAAGGAACTGAAGGAGCAACTGGAAGAGCTTCTGGGGCAAGGCTTCATTAGGCCAAGTATCTCATCGTGCAAAGCTCCAGTCTTGATCGTAAAAATGAAGGAAAATATGTTACGACTGCGTAAAAATTCTCGTGGTCTTAACAATGGCTGTGTAAAAATTCTCGTGGTCTTAACATTGTAGCTATGAAAACCAAGTACGCCCTTCCTCTTATCAATGAACTGGTTGACCAAATACAAGGTGTCTATACTCTTCAAAGTTAGATGTAGGTAAGGGTACTAAGAAGTCAGGATCAGAGAAGAGGATATTCTGAGGACTACTTTTAACACGCGGTATGAATATTTTGAATTTATGGTGATGTCCTTCGGATTGACGAATGCACAGAGCAAACTTTATGGATCTCATGCACAAGATATTACAACTATTCCTGGATGCCTTTGTGGTGATCTTCATCGATGATATCCTCATCTACTCTAGAACCTCGAGAAAGCATGAAAGACATATAAGGCTCGTGTTGCAAAAATCAAGAGAGCATAAGTTRTAATCTTAATTTAGCAAGTACCAGTTTAGTTATGAGAAGTTTCTTTTCTAGGTCATATCATTTCACAAGAAGGAATTGTGGTCGAGCCTTCTAAAAGCAAAGTCATATCAAGCTGGAAGCGACCCGAAATTCCCACAGAGATTTGAAGTTTACTTGAATTAGTAGGATATTACCGGCGATTGATCAAGGACTTCTCCATGATTAGCAACCTTTTAACTAAGTTGACCTGGAAGAGTATGTCATTCACCTAGAGTGAAAAATATGAGCAGGGCTACAAAGAGTTGATAGACAAAATCTGAGCCTGTATTATTTTTCTCGGAGGTCAAAAAGAAGTATGCACTTTATACAGATGCTTCAGTAGAAGGATTAGGAGTTGTCTTGTTTCAAAAAGGTCATGTTGTGGCCTATTCATCCCGGAAGCTAAAACTATATGAACTGAATCCTACTACATATGATCTGGAACTAGCGGCAATTGTGTTCGCCCTAAAGAAATGGAGACACTACCTATATGGGGCTGAGTACGAGATTTATATAGATCATAAGAGCTTCAAGTATCTATTTTCCTACAAGGATATGGATACGAGGCAGAGGCATCTTGGAGGAATACAGATGCCCAATCTATTATAACCTTAGGAAGGCAAATATCGTCATAGATGCACTCGGTAGAAAAGTGAAGATGTCAATGTTGCGACTCTAAGAAGTGGAGAAACTAGAACAAATAATGTGTTTTGATGCTAAATTTGGGAATAAGACAGTCTTGGTGGCAAATATCTCGATAACCTCCAACTTAAAGTAAAAAGTCAAGGAAATTTAGGAGTTGGATGAGGAGACCAAAAAGGAAATGGTAAAGTCTAGAAAGCTACCTGATTTCAGCATTGACCAAGAAGGAGTAGTGCACTTCAGAAATATAATATATATAACTACCTACAGTGACCTAAGGAAAGGTATTGTAGATAAGGCTCATTAGAGTAGATACTCAATCATCCAGGGAACTAAAAGATGTATCGTGATCTCAAACGACATTTTTARTATATGTATGTACATGTCTAACCTGCCAGAAGATGAAAGCAGAGCATCAAAGACTAGGATGACTACTTCAATCATTACTGATACCCGAATGGAAATAAGATTGCATCACCATGCATTTTGTTAGGAGATTACCCAACACACGTGTAATAATGATACAATTAGGTTGTCATGGACCACCTGATGAAATTGACACATTTTATTGCCATCATTATCAAGCACTCATTGGAAAAATTGGTTGAGCTATACATACAAAAAATCATCCAACTACACGGTGTTCCTACAAGCATAGTATTGGACCAAGATCCGAGATTCACATCGAGGTTTTGGCCTAATTCTCAAAGTGGCTATGGAAACAATACTAAGTTTCAATCAATAGATCACCCCATAATAAACCATCCAAATCCTAGAAGACATGCTCTGAGTGTGTTTCATGGATTTTGGAAACAAATAGATTGATAATTTAGACTATGCAGAGTTTGCCTACAACAACAGCTATCAGTCGTCAATTGGCATGGCAGCTTTTGAGTCCCTTTATGGGAGAAAAAGCCAATCAACTATCACATGGGATGAAGTTCAAAATTGGTGAGCTTGGAAAGATCATCAATTACCAGACATAGAGGAAATGCATTAGAAGTTGAAGCTGGTTCGCTAACAATTGTTACTTTCCCAAAGCTGACAAGAAAGCTATGCTGACAATTGAAGACAAACGAAACCTATAGTCCAATGAAGGAGATAGAGTCTTCCTAAAACTAAGGCCATACCAAGAAATATTTAAGTATCTGAGAAGAGGCAAATGGAGTCCTAGATATATTGGACCTTTTGAGATGCTAGAAAAGGTTGAAATAGTGGCTTACCTAATAATCTTGCAAATAGAGTTAGCTGGAATGCATGACGTGTTTCATGTATCACAACTCAATAAGTACTACATAGCACCAGACCATATTCTGAATGACAAAGAAATTGAGTTGCGACCTAATCTGAACTATGAAGAGAACCCATGAAGATTCTAAAGAATAGTATCTAGAAACTCCAAAATAAGGAAATTCACCTCGTCAAGGTTCACTTAAACAATCACGGGGCTAGGTAGAAGTGTCATAATTTATTACCAGGTACTGACGAGTTCAGGGATGAAGTTTCTCTTAGCAGGGACAATGTAACGACCTGCCTTTTTTTACTAGGTCATGACCAAAGGAGTACATGATTGTGAGATTATAGAAATTGAATTGGATAACTAGAGTATCAAAATAAGTGCTCACATTTCTCTTTGCTGAACTGAAAATCCTTTTATTGTGAGCCCTACCCGATCTTTTATCAAATTTCCTTCTTTAAATTTAGCTTGGCCAAAATCCTTAAATTGGATGGTCCAAAATTCTGACTTGTTGCACTACAAACGCAATGTGTGCATGGTTGCCAAGCTTAAAATTTTGCATGCATTTTTGTCCTATCTAATTTGATTAGATTTTTTGCTTTTTCATATAAATACAAAGACCATGCAAGATCTTTTTCTTGAAGCTCTTAAGATTTGGATCCTCTTCTCTGATTCTCTCTCCCATGACCAATTTCCCCCATTCCCATATTTGCATGTCATTTTGGTTTCTTGCATTCGCTACAATCCAAACCTACAAACATGGATTTGAATTGATTCCTAGTGTTTTATCAAAATTCCTTTTATTTTCTCTTAATCTTGCCTCTACCCTATATTTCCCCTATTACTTCTTCAATTTTATTCATTTTCAAAGGTTCTTACAGAAGTTCTTGTTATTCTTGATTTCTAAGTAAGAATTTCATTTCCTTGCAGACTAATTAATTGCCTCTGAAAGATATTCACTTCTATATAAACCCTTCCCCCTAGTCGACTATTCCCATTTACATTGGACAACATTTCACTCACCTCAACTCACCTGTCTCTCTCTCTCTCGGCACTCTCACACGCTCACACCACCCTAGCACCACCGGTAGCGACCCACTTCCACCACCTCTCTGGCAACCTTCAACCTTCCAAGCAAGGTAAGGTTTTGCACTTTCATTAATATTATTTTTGTTCTTCCTTCATGCTGCCATAACTGAATTTGGTAAATTCTTCTTCTACTCTCATTCCACCTCTTGGACAGCTTGCAAGAACTGTTGATTCACTACATCAAGACTTAAGTTTTCCTTCTCTTTCAAGGTTAGAATTTCTTACTCTTGAGTAGAATGGTATGCTCTAGTAAGTTTAAGAAAGTTACAGCCTAGTTAGTTATATTGGTGCTTTTTCATGACTACCAAGTTAAATTTGGGGCATCTAGCATGTGTATTATTTTGAGTGTTCATATGTTTGAAAATTGTTGAGAATGACATGATAATATGGTCTTATAATTACAAATGATTGTGAGAGAGTTAATATACATGTTTGCTGGAATTTTATTAGCATTATATTTTGCCCCATTTTTGTTAAGAATCTAATTATCGTAGGAAGAACAACCAGTGCGTCTTATGTGGTAGCTCTGAGCACTATGCTCAAGAATGTGCACTGAATGTTGAGTTTCCATAGAGAATGAGAGAAGATAAACCTGCAATACCAGAAGCCCTGACTGTAGATCATATAGAAAGGCCTCAAGTCAAGGCAAGATTTTTTGCCCTAGAGAAGAAAGATGTAAGCTTGGATTCCAATATAGTGGAAGGTACGGTACTACATTCAACTATAAGATTCAAGTCTTAATAGACCCTGGCTCTATGCATTCTCTCATTGCATCTCCTTTTGTGACATGCTTGCCCATTTCTCCCACTCAATTATCATATAAATTCCTAGTGAGTACCCCTATGGGTGAAACTACCATTCTTGATACATTATACTCGGTTTGTCAGATTTAAGTAGAAGGAGCATTACTACTCAAAGACTTGAACATTTTACCTTTTAGGGATTATGATATCATTCTAAGCATGGATTGGTTAACATGTCACCATGCAGAACTTGATTGCAGAAATAGGATTGTTAAAATCCTTATGCCTGATGGAGTAGCGGAATTATGGGAAGAAAAGGTAAGGTTTGAAGCTCCTCTAATCTCAGGAGTGAAGGCTAGGAAGTTGTTGAGTAAGGGATCTCAAGGATACCTATCCTACTTGATAAACCAACCATGCGACATAGGCAGCATCAGAAAAGTGCCTGTAGTGAAAGAATACACCGATGTATTTCCATCAAAATTGACATCTCTACCTCCCAACAGAGATGTGGATTTTAGGATAGATTTGATTACTGGGGTTGAACCCATATCTAAAACCCCATATCCTATGTTGCCAATTGAATTGAAAGAGTTGAAAGAGCAATCACAAGAGCTTCTTGAGCAAGGCTTCATAGGCCAAGTATCTCATCGTGGARAGCTCCAGTCTTGATCGTAAAAAAGAAGAACAATACATTACAACTTTGTATAAATTATCATGGTCTAAACAGCGTAATTATGAGGGAAAAAAAGTACTCCCTTCCTCTTATCAATGAACAGTTTGACAAAATACAAGGTGTCGGACACTTTTCAMGTTGGATCTAAGGCAAGCGTACCATAAAGTTAGGATCAAAGAAGAAAATATTTTGAAGATTGCTTTTAACATGTGATATCAACATTTTGAATTTATGGTAATGCCCTTAAGATTGACAAATGCATAGGCAAACTGTATGGATCTCATGCAAATGAAATTTCCAACTATTCTTGGATGCCTTTGTCGTGATCTTCATTGATGATATCCTCATCTACTCCACAACCCCGAGAGAGCATGATAGATATCTAAGGCTCTGTTTCAAAAACTAAGAGAGCATACATTGTATGCTAAATTTAACAAGTGCCAGTTTTGGCTACAAGAAGTTTCCTTTCCAAATTATATCATTTCAGAAGAAGAAATTGCAATAAACCTTTCTAAGATCGAAGCCATATCAAGTTGGAAAAGATCAGAAATTCCCATAGAGATTCAGTGTTTCTTCGGATTAATAGGATATTGTCGACCGATTCATCAAGAACTTGTCCAAAATTGAAAACTCCTTAACTAAGTTGACCAAGAAAAATATGTCATTCACGTGGAGTGAGAAATGTGAGTAGGGCTACTAAGAGCTGAAAAAGACTATATCTGCGCTTACTTGTATTGATATTCCCTGATGTCAAGAAGAAGTATTCCCACTTTTTACAAATGCTTCAAGAGAAGGATTGGGAGCAGTCTTGATACAAGAAGGCCATGTTGTGGCCTTTGCATCTCGGAAGCTTAAAATTGTACGAATTGAACTATCCTACCTATGATCTGGAATGAGCAGCAATTGTATTAGCCCTAAAGAAATGGAGACACTACTTATAGGGGTTGAGTACAAGATTGATATGGATTATAAGAAGCTCAAGTATCTATTTTCCCAAAAGGATCATGAGGCAAAGGCATTGGATCGAATTCTTGGAGGAATACAACATGGCCAATCCATTATCACCCCAAGAAGGCAAATATCATCTCAAATGCACTCAGTAGAAGAGCGAAGCTATCAATGTTGCGACTTCAAGAAGTGGAGGGACTAGAACCAGTAATGTCTTTTGAGGCTGAAGTTGGGAATAGGACAATCTCGGTAGAAAATATATCGATGATTTCTCTGATTTTTTGGATTAGGAAGTAGTCTATGAATATAATTTTTGTAAGGCTTGCAACATATGTACATTGAATTTCTAGCTTAATATAAGTATTTCTAGTTACTTATTTCAATTAAGGAATGTTAATTAGAAACCAATTTTTCATTCCATTTTGTTTTATTTCCCTTATTTCTCAAAATATCTCAATGGAATGAAAAAAAAAAATTCTGAATTCCATCCATTTTTCTAAAAATGGTTATTTTACAATATGTGAAGGAATAAAAGTAATTATGTAGCTTGTGTTTTGATAGAAAAGAAACACTTTAACAGTGAAGGAAAATTCTGTTTAAGCCATAATTGACATCCATAGTCGAATACTATAGTTAGTCATGCCACGGTGACATGTACTAATTAAAATAATTTTAGGGGTAGAGATGATGTGAGCCTAGTGTTAGCATTGGACTGCACTTAGTTCTCAAACCAAAAATAAATAAATGTAATAGCTCCATACATGTGTGGGCTAACAAATTGTAAACCAAAAGCCCTTTTGTTGATTTATCAATGAATTAACCAAGAAAAACATCTAACAAAATTAATTCTGACCAGAAACCCATTTTTGACTTTATTAAATGAATTCTGGCTCCGCAGTTACCAATTTGATGGATTGTTAACACCATAGTCGATAGCGTAGTTGAGTATAGTGGTCGACTATGAAATAGTTGCCCTAATTAATGACATGTATCAGTGTTATTTTCCATAAACATAATTTATTCAATATCCACCCAGTATATTTCCTATAACACTCAGTAGCACATTATACCYAATTTCTATGACTTTCGTAATAGATTTAGGAAATTACATCTCTTTCCTAATTATCCTCCATCAATGGATAAAAGTTGAATATTTGAAGAGAATAGGGTTAGTGGCAGTATTTAGAGGGAGTAACCAAATTTATTGAGTTTGCTTATCTTTCCTTTGTAGAAGGTAGGATTGTTTGTCCTTGTATTAAATGTGTAATGGATGCTGAGCTACTACTGAATCTACGATTGAGCATCTTTCAAACAATGATTTTCGACTAGTTATACACTAATGTACTTCCATCGTGAGCCATTGTCGAAAGATCATATCGATACAGTTGAATATGGAAGTCAAATTGGGTGCAAGACTAATCAAAATGTTACACAATTTATACATGACATCACATCAAGCCACAAACATTTAGGGAAAAGAGATAATCAGAGYTATGTTTCTAGTGAATATGATRTGGATGCAACAAGGTTTTATAGGATATTAAAAGAAACTGATGAACCACTGTTTGACAAGTGCAGAAGCACAATAAATTGTCTTTCATCCTAGACTTATTACATAATAAAGTGTTTGAGTGGATGGAGTAATACACTTACAGAAACATTTTCGAGGCTAAACARTTGCCAACTTCTTCATATGAGGTTTTGATGCTTATTGGTGAACTTGGATTTGGTTATGAGAAAATTCACGCTTGTCTAAGTAATTGTATGTCGTTTAGGAAGCACCAAAAAAATGATTCTAATTGCACTGTTTGTGGTGCATAAGATGGGTTGAAGATGGAAACTTAATTGATGATGGTCTATCTATAAGGACTAAAATAGGGAAAGTATTGAAACTAAGAAAGATTTTGCGTTGTTTCCCTCAAAACCAAGACAACAAAGGCATTTTATGTGTTCTAAGGCCACCTCATTAATGCGGTGGCATTTTGATGCATAATTTGATGCTCAAAACCAAGATAAATGGGATGWTTCAACTGATGCTCGTGCATGGAAACAATTTAATGCTACGCACACAAATTTATCATAAGATCCACATAGTGTTTGAACTAGATTAGTGAGCATCGCATTTAATTAGTTTAGAAGTATGAATTTTAATCATTGCAATTGGAACCATTATTTTATGCGTGCACAATTTCCTTCCATTGGTCATGTATGAAGCAACCCTTGTTCATACCTAGTCCAGAGTCGCCATAAGAAAAGATTGATGTATTTTTGTAACCTTTTATGGTTGAGTTGATTGACTTGTGGGAGAATGAAAATTTTATTTATGATACTCATTTAAAGACTAACTTCTGCATGTGAGCTGCTATCCTGCGGACAATTAATGACTTCCCTGCATAAAACAAGATTTCTAGTTGGACCACCAAAAAAAGGTTTGTTTTCCCTTGTWATGGTATTGATACATATTCACTTTGGTTAACTCAGGTGGTGGAAGATATTATTTCCTTGGCCAACATAGATTTCCACTGTTTGAACATCATTACCAACGTGAACACCAAAACTTTAAGGATAAACCAAAATGGGGAGAGGCACTGGCTATGGTAAGTGGTGATGATGCTTTAAATCTAATAGGAGGTTAACATATAGTGCTTGATAAGGACAAAAATATTGTTTCGTCAAGTGACGGGGGTAAGAAGAGGAGTATATTTTGGTCTTTACCACATTGGAAGGCATATTTGATTCGCCACGATCTTGATATTATGGATATAGAGAAAGTGTTTGTCACAATATTTTGGTCACATTGCTAAAAGTTGAGGGGAAGTCCAAGGATAACTTGAAATCACAACCAGACCTTCAAATGTTAGGCATAGAAAGAGAGTTGTATCCACAGAAATTTGCAAATGGGAAGTTTCTACAACTTCCAGCTTGCTACACAATGTTAAATGGCGAAAATGATCAAATGTTGCAAGTCTAGAAAAGTACGAAGGTGTCAGATGGTTCTTCGTCAAATATATTTAGATATGTGAATACAAAACAACGGAAGTTGATAGAGCTAAAGACACATGATTGGCATATGTGTTACATGACTTGCTCCTTATAACTATCATAGGAGCTATAAAAGACAGCGTGGCTCGAGCAATAATTGAATTGTATGTTTACTTAAAAGAGATTTGTTCCAGAGTCTTAAGTGTAACATGCCTTGACAAGGCTGAATTACAAATTTGTGAAAGACTTCAATGAATAAAAATATCTTTCCCCTATAGAACAGTAATGGTGCATTTAATTGTTCATTTGGCAACGAAGGCAAAGCTGTGCAATAATGCTGGAATGCATGAAAACAAAACCCAAATCCTTACACATGTAGGTTTCTATACATTATTTAAATCTTAAACATCCAACTAAAAAGGTAAGTAAATAATTCATGACTGGGCGCATACCAAAACCCAGATACCTTTGCAACTATGAAGGTTCTTATACATTATTTATATCTTAAACATTCAACTAAAAAGGTAAGTATATCAAAAAAAATTAAGTAAATCAAATTCTTAGTAATTTAACAAAAGATTAGGTAAATTTCTCTTTTTTCTTCATTTGCCCCACTGTAAAGAAAAGCTAATTGAAACCCGATTCAAATGTCCTATTTCATCTATTATAATAACCCTCTCAAACCTATGACATTGCAAAACCTTACTCAAAGCGTTTTCTTGACTATACAACCTACATTTAKCTATCCTTGACAATGACCTACTGCTCACACTCAGATACCATCACGTAAGCTTCCCAGAATTCGAACTATCAAAGACATCGAAGCTATGATGGAGACCATCTCTTTAAAAAAGGATGAGGACCAACGGTCCAAAATATTGAAGCACAAAGCTGTAAAAAATTGAAAGCTATTCTTATGCAAACTATTTGATCAAAGATTCGATGACAAATTTTATTGCATAGAAGTTGTCAATGATATGCTGAATTTTGATCTGTTACAACTTCCATTATCGAAACAATTACTTAAATTTCAATAGTTGAATAAGCTATTTACATAAGATTTGTGTTATGAAAGTGTAGTTAGATTGGTTTATGCAAAAATGTCAAATGAGCGTAATGAGATAGGAATCTAGTGATTATAAGAGAAAGGGGAAACAATTAGCTTTGGATGCAAAAATTATTAATGAAATTTTCGATTGATCTAATGTAGGCTTTTACATTGATGAAATTGGTGAATATGATAATAATAGACTAGATGTTACTATGGAAGAACTAGGCAAATTTCTTCTGGGGATCTAACAAAAGTTAATTTGAACAACATAGATCTCAGTGCAAGATTTGTAGCTCTCGTTGTTGCACAATTTGTTCAATGCCGATTGTGRAAAGAAAACACAGCAAGTGATTTTGTTCGTGCTTACAAAGTTTTGAAGCRTGAAAAGATTAATTTTGGTACTGTGTTCCTAATAAACATTGAGCTTGCTCTAACTAGCAAGAGGAAGCTACTAAATGATAGCATATTGACAAAGATTGATAGCACTTTGATGTAGATCTTGATTATGAGACTTCTCTTCTTAGGAAAGAGTACTTTGGGACCTGAAACATTCAAGCAATAAGATCAAAGAGAAAAAAGTCTAGTAAGAAAATTATGCAGTGTTGATGATGATGGGGTTGAGCATAGCAATAGTCCCCGATTTGGTTCCTAATTTGCAGCTATAATTTCCAAGCTTGAAGATATTGAGGAAGGCGTGTTGAAGATTGAGGGAAAGGTTGACAAGATGGAGAGCATACAAAAGATTTTTAAGATTACTTTCAAAAAGTTCAAAAAAGATGTCAATGAAAATTGCAGAGAAATCAAAGAGATGATCAAACAATGCATGCCAGCTGATATAAAATCCCTTAGACATTTAGAGAGAACGCCTAATTGAAATGGAGAAGAAGAGGAAGTAGAACAAGCTGAAGATTGGGCTTATTGGAAGAATTTGTTTTGTATATATGAATGTCTTTGTTGAACAATACTTAATTTTGTGGATTATGCTTAATTATTGGTTTTTGTGGATGATATTTCCCTAATAGTTTTATTATGTAAGTCTTTGTGAATAATATTTAATTATGTATTTTCTTTCAGAAAAGAAGCTCTTTAATGGTTAAGGAAAAATATATTCAAGCCATAATTGACATCCATAGTCGACTACGATAGTCATCTATGCCACAGTGACATGTATCAACTAGAAATTATTAGAGGCGGAGCTGATGCGAGCCCAGTGTCAGTATTGGACCATACTAGGTTTCAAAAGAAAATATTGTAGGTCAATAGAATTAGGCTAAGCATGTATAGACTATAAAAAATGCAAACTAGATACCGATTTATTGATTTATAAAAAAAATCATGTGTAGACTATAGAAAAGTACAAATCAGAAGCCCATTTACAAATCAAAGTAAATTAACGGTGTATAATAATCCATAATTTCATACCCAACAAGCCACATCAACTACGGAATAGATCTAATATAATATTGTGAACCAAAATTGTAACACAGAATTTCTTCTTATTTAATTTTGTTTGATTTTGTGTGAAACTGTGTGCCAACTAGGGTTAAAACTTTTATATGTGATTAATATTTTAAAATCGCACATTTAATAAGTATGAAAATATTGTCCGTGTCGAATAAGAGTTATCGTTTGGTTAAAGGCTCGACTCGCGAGCTTATTTGTTTGTTAGTCGGAAGTTGGGCTTTTTATTGAGAGGAAACTCGTTATATTAAATTTACGTATTTTAGGTTAAATTTGGATGGGAAGGCCTGAAAGGTTCGGGTTATGGCCCAAAATATAAAATAAAAAGGGAAAAAAATATATAAGAAAATAAAAAGAAAAGAAAAGAAAAAGAAAAAAACCCTAAAGAAACCCATCTACTTCCTCTAGTACACTGCTGCTGCTGCCGCTGCCCAAACCCTACCCGTCTCTTATTCTTCTTCTCTTTTCACCGCCGCCACTGCCAACACTTGTAGTGGCCACCACTTGTCGCACCAGATTTCGGAGCAGCTTGAGACACGAACGGACGCTACTTAGCCAGGCCGTGACCACCGCTGTGAGCATACCTATCGAGACCCGAAAGGTGGTGAACTATGCATGAGCGGTGCAAAGCCTGAGGAAACTCTGGTGGAGGCTTGCAGCAATACTAACGTGCAAATCGTTCGTCTGACTTGGGTATAGGGGCGAAAGTCTAATCGAACCATCTGGTAGTTGGTTCCCTCCAAAATTCCCCTCAAGATAGTTGGAGCTTGTGTGTGAGTTCTATCAGGTAAAGCCAATAATTAGAGGCATTAGGGGAGCAACGCCCTCGACCTATTCTCAAATTTTAAATAGGTAGGAAGGGGTGGCTACTTTGTTGAGCCTTCTCACGGAATCAAGAGCTCCAAGTGGGCCATTTTTGGTAAGCAGARCTGGCGATGCGGGTTGAACTGGAAGCCGAGTTATCGTTCCAACTGCGTGCTAGCCTAGATACCACAAAGGGTGTTGGTTGATTAAGATAGCAAGATAGTGATCATGGAAGTCGAAATCCGCTAAGGAGTGTGCAAAAACTCACCTGCCGAATGAACTAGCCCCGAAATGCGAGGCAAGTGCCAAGCCCCAATGAGTAGGAGGGCATGGCGGTCGCTGCAAAACCTAGGGCTTGAGCCTGAGCATAGTGTCCATGTGTGCAGATCTTGGTGGTAGTAGCAAATATTCAAATGAGAACTTTGAAGGCCAAAGAGGGGAAAGGTTCCATGTGAACKGCACTTGCACATGGGTTAGTCAATCCTAAGGGTCAGGCGAAGCCCGATAGATAGCGCGTTGATACAAGGAATATTCTTAAATTTCTAAGAATCAAAGTTTATAAAAGCAAGCAAATAATAAACACAATAAATAATAAGAAATTTAAACAGATAGATCAGGCAGTTAAACCGGTCATTCAGGAATTTAAACAAGCAAACAAACAGGTCTTTAAAGATGCATGTAGAGGCAGGAGGCTGTGCCTTCCATATGCATGTAAGAAAATAATTTATGAAATAGAATTTATATATATGATAAATTAGAAAATAAGAGTAAGAAAACWWACTTATAAAATTTGGGATACAATTTTACGATCTGATCTACTTAATTTTGTCTCCTAATTTTTTCCTCCTTAACAATGAAGGAAGAGCCTCCTTATATAGAGTTCAGGAGGGGGTATTTATACAATGTTTCTGTAAGCGCTACAGTAAAATATCAGGAGCGCTACAGTGTACAATGCATTTGAATAGTGTTTACAGTAATTTTCCATGTAGAGTGCTATAGTAGTCTACGGCATTTGTACTGGTATTTCTACAAAGTCTTCTTCCTGTATCTTATGGTAGACCGGCTTCGTCTGGGCAAGTGATGTGGCTGAATCTTCAGATGACACCACCTTGGATGATGAAGATGGAATATACTGCAACAGGAGCTGTTGCATTTCTTTAAGGGATGTGGCTGCTGCTAGCTGGGATTTCTCTGTAAGGAATTCTTTCTGGTTCGGTGTGATAGTCGGAGCCATAATCTTCTGTGTAGTCTACCAATGTTGGCAAAACTCTATAATAGATGCTGCTTGGAAAGATGGAGAAATTTTGAAGGACATTCAACATTTAATTTGGAATTTTCCCTGGATAAATGGGATTTTTATAGAAGAATTATATTCTACATACCAGGACAGAGCCCATGATAAATAGAATTTTGTATGAAATAAGTCCCAAAATAGGATTCGTCTAGGATTGGTTTATAGTGGGATTTAAAGGTATTGAAGGCTGTTTTAACAAAGGATTTTGGTTGAGCCATTCTTCGATAGTACCGAAGATATCCCACTGCTGGATAAACCAGAGAGGGAAGGATGAGGCATCACATATAGGGGTATCAAAATAGATGAGCCACGTATGTTGGGATTTGTTGTTCTGAATATAGAAAGCATTGTAGCACGCATGCTGGCAATCCCATAGGTAAATGTCTCCTGGTAAAAGGGTTCACTCTTACAGGTATCTGGAAAACYAAATTCCTGATTGAGTTCTTYGTGGGATTTTACCCAAGTATCTGGTGTTAAAGTATTTAAAATTTTAAATGTGGAATAAGTAGGCTGCTGATGGGTTTTTTCTAAGAAAAAGTGTTTTATCTGCACCAAACTGCATATTTCCAAAGTGGTTTGATAATAAATTGGGGTTTTTAGGGGATGATCTGGTTTGTAAAACCAATTCTGTCCAAAAAGTTTTTGAATAGTTTTGAACGCTGATGGTTCATAAATAGATTCTCAATTGAAACAATATTTTGAAAAAGGGATTTTTTGATAAAAGGGGACAATACTTTAGTTGATTTCTCAACTACAGTACCTTCCTTGATCTGAGAAGTACTTTGCGAAGTACTTCTTTTCTGGATTTGCTGGCCTTTGGCAGGAACAATATCCTTGTAATACCCGAGATTTCTTTTATGGATTTTTGTTGGATCATGTGAATTTGTGTATTTTATGTGGTTATCGTTTAGTATACGTTTAATATGTGCGAAATTATCGTGTTTGTCGGTAGGACCCTTGGTTAGAGGCTCGACTTGTTGGGCTTATTCGTTTTCATTTTGAAAACTAGATTTTATCGAAAAAAAGGCCCGTTAAATTTAATTTAATGAATTGGATTAGTTATGAAAGGGAAGGCCTGAAAAATTTAGGTTAGGGCCCAAGTTTTAAGAAAAAAAAAAAAACTAAACCATCTTCATCTTCCTCCCCATTGCCGCCGCCGCCCTCACTCCTAGAAAAACCCTAGCCACCGCCCCTCCCAAACCCTACCCACCTCTTTTTCTTCTCTTCTCGCTGCCGCCACTGCCATTTCTCCTCTGCCTAATCGACGTCGCTCGCCGCGGCTTTTCCTTTTCTTTCCCCTCTCTCCCTCTTCTCTCCCCTTCTCCCATTGCCCAATTCGCTCCTCCCACTACCGAGCTCGTGACGAAGCGCTTCGCCCAGATCGGCCTTCGCCTTCTTCTCCTTTCTTCTCTGCTCTAACGGAGTTGCCATAGTCGCA
>MEJB01000023.1:2958304-2977540 GCA_001752375.1 Rhazya stricta
GAAAACATTATTAATTAATATTGAAATTTATGATTTATGAAATAATATTCTAAAATAAAATTGTGAAGAACATAAATTAAATTCAATACCCAAACAAAAGAGTTTAAATTGTACCCTTAAAAGACGTGATAATTGGTAATGTAGGAACTAAGTATGGATTAATAATTGGCAATTGACATTATTGGAATAAACCCTAAATATCTAAGTTGGGACAATCATACTAAATAGACTATCTTTCTGTAATCAAAACTAGGTCATTGCGAGTGCCTTGACATTGAGAACAATCGAGGGATTTCATTTCGCGACTCAAATAAGAACTTTTAACGTAAAGGACTCTGAGTAAGTAATCCTCCCATCTCATTAACATTATGATGAATGAAATTGAACTCTTTTATTTGCTCTAATATATTGTGTATGGGAATGTATTTTCATGTGTGTAATTGTGTAGAATGTTACAAGTGTTCATATCCTGTATTACTTTTATGTCAAATGATATGTTATCATGTTTCATATTTTGTACTGTTTGTCGAATGATATTTTATATACAGTTATATGCATTTCACGTTATGAGCATGTAGTTAGAATTCTACATCACTTTTGGCATGAGCCATTCACACATTTAGAAAGTGAATAGTTTAGGAAATGAAATTTTAAAGGAAAATTAAAGTTTTAAAAATATTAAAAGTTTTCGGAAAGGAGTGTAAACCTAGCCGTGAAGAATGTGAGTGAGAAATAGGACGTGGGGGACCRGTACACCYGACCCTACCCTCGGGGAGGGTAGGTAATGATTCACCTCGGGGAAGTGAAGAGATGAAAGAATGTTAACCGCTCTGTGGCACTACCAGTAGGAATGAAATTGGGTTCCAAATAAGATGGCCTACTGCAAAGCCTAATGGCTAGGCATTACGCTCTAGTGAGCTCACGAATGAAAGGAAATGGAATGTCTTACTAAGTAAATTTTGAAGGAAATGGTTTTGTGAAGATTTTTTGAAAAGGGAATGTTTGGAAAGTTTTTCATTTAAAAAGGTGAAATTTTATAATCACATGACATGTAGGGCATGGTTATGCATTCATGCATGAGGTTTACTTATTGGACTTTTTAGCTCATTCCTTTCTCTGATCTTTCTTTCAAATGATACGTAACCAGATTGGGCAAGGAGGTCGCTTGTG
The DNA here is from genome assembly GCA_001752375.1 of Rhazya stricta. Lineage (NCBI taxonomy): Eukaryota > Viridiplantae > Streptophyta > Magnoliopsida > Gentianales > Apocynaceae > Rhazya > Rhazya stricta. The sequence goes on from MEJB01000023.1 coordinate 2,959,475, forward strand.
GGCAAGCTATAATACCCTAAAGTCAATGTAACTGAATGTTTTGGATTAAGATGATTGTATTAAGTATTTATTATTTGGTTTAAATTCTTTTGAGCTTCCACAAATTTGTGTCAGTGAGTAAATGGTGACATTCTTGGGTTAGGATAAGGTTCCTAATCTGGGGGTGTGACAATTTTGGTATCAGAACTTAGAGTTTTAAAAACAATTCTGTAGACATCATAAGAAAATGATTTATGAATTGTTGAAAACTATATCAAGCCATACCACATGCTTCCTTTCCTAGACTATCTGGTAAGTTTGTGTTTTGGTTTAAATTCTCGAATGAAGTGAATGTTAATTGTTATAGTATGTCTTGTCTATATTTTGCTTTGAATTGGGAATGATGTACAATGTTTGGAACCTTGAAGATTCATTTAAACAAGAGGCATTACGTTCCATTTGTAATACCTAAATGGGATCGTGAATGTTATTTCTTACCTATCCATGGGATGAAATTAAAAGTGTGAAGAATGTTAATTTGATGCCAAATTTAGGAAAAGGTGTTTGTAGAATAATGTCTCTGAAGGAAATCTTTTGTTAGGAATTGGATACTTAATCTATGTTAAAGCATTATTTGAATGCTTAGGATGTGAGACTGTTTTGTTATGTAAATATTGAGCAATTATAAGGTGATTGGTTAGGTTGGATGGATAATCTTTGATAAGTAAGATATTGAATTTCTTTTGACAATGCTCAAGGAGTTGTTGGTCGATTTAAGTAGGTTTAACATTGGTTGGGATAGTTCTTTAAACAAAGTATTTTTCTATAAGGAGAGGTAAACGATATGTGGTTTTGATTCCAAGATGCTGAATAGAACTAAGAACAAATTTGTGATTTGATTTTGGACTATAAGATTTCGATTTTGACTTGTGATGATTTTRGGCTATTGATGAGAWGATCATTGAGTTGAATTTTCATTTTGTTTGGAGATTGTTAAATTTTTCTCTTTAAGGATTAAATCTAATTTTTAATTGTATCTGAGGAGATTAAGATGTTTTGAGGAATGGAAATAGAATTCATAGGAATAAATATGATAGCTTAGATCTAGCACAATTTAAGAAGTGATGATACATGTAAGCTTATCAATATATAAAATAGGGTTTATGGACCTTCTAGAATTATAAAAGACAAAATGTGATCTATTGCAGGAAAAGTTAAAATATCACTGGGTATCTACTGTTCTTTTAATATTTCAAGAATATTTTTGAGGTTTAGTTGGAAAACTAGTCTTACTAATTGAATTAATGATCATGTACCTAGTTTTCACCATGGGTTGCGCGTGTGTTGTTCGTGAAGAAGAATGATGGATCTATGAGGTTATGTATAGATTATATAGAATTGGACGAGGTGACGATAACGAATAGGCACCCATTGTCTAGGATTGACGATTCACCAATCACCTTCAGGTGCTAGATATTTTTCTAAGATTGATTGGTGATTAGGCTACTATTGATATGGCTCCTTAGGAGGCAACATATGAAAGAAACAAATGAGATGCGTACTAAATACCCACAACTTTTTTAGTGAACTCTAAATTTCGAGGATGAAATTTATTTTATGTTGTAGGGTATTGTAATACTCGAGATTTCTTTTATGGATTTTTGTTAGATCTTGTGAATTTGTGTGCCAACTAGGGATGGATAATGTTCTATGTGGTTATCATTTAATGGTACGTTTAATAAGTGCGAAATTATCGTGTTTGTCGGTTGGACTCTTGGTTGGTTTGAGGTTCGACTTGTTGGGCTTATTCATTTTCATTCGAAAAAATAAATTTTATCGAAAGAAAGGCCTGTTAAATTTAATTTAATGAATTGGATTAGTTATGGATAGGAAGGCCCGAAAAATTTGGGTTAGGGCCTAAGTTGAAAAAAAAAAAAAAAGAAACCCTAAACTGCTGTACCGTACAGCGCCTTGGCCGTACAGCAGTTTGCGTCACGGCCCAAGTTAAAAAAAAAAGAAAAACCTAAAAACCTTAAGTCTTCTTCTTTCTCCCTATTGCCGCCGCCGCCCTCACTCCCAGAATAGCCGTCGCCCACTCCCAAACCCTACCCGCCTCTTCTTTTTCTCTTCTTGCCGCTGCCACTGTCTTTTCAACTCTGCCTACCCGACATCGCTTGTCGCGGCTTTTCCTTCTCTTTCTCCTCTCTCCTCTCTCCCCTTCTCCCACTACCTGATCGGCTCCTCCCACTGCTAAGCTCGTGACGAAGCGCTCCGCCTAGATCAGCCTTCATCTTCTTCTCCTTTCTTCTTGACTCTACCGGAGTTGCCATAATCGCGCTMAGAATTGCGACTGCTCGGGGAAGCCTTACCGCACACCGCTCGCCGCTTCGCTATCACTGCTGCCATCCGTCTTTGCTATTGCCGCTCGCCCAATCTACTCGTCAAATCCACGCGTGATGGCTACTGCTCGCTAGATCGGCGGGTCTTGCCCGCCGCTCGGATGTTCTGTCGCGCAGCCAGATCTGCCTTTATCTTCTTCTTCTCCTCCTCTACTCGACTAGATCTCCTCTGTCCATCAGTCACGATGTCCCGATCGCCATCCAAAGAAGCCTGATCAGTCTCGCAGCAGCACGGAAGTTGAGTACTCAGCTTGCCATCGTCAGTTCCTTCATCTTGCCAACCAGACCTTGTGCCATTGCTAATCTTCCCATCACCGGAGTTCACCAGAATTAGGCCTGTTGTACGCTGTCTGTTGTTGGTTTCTTTTGGCTGGCTGTTCACTAGTTCTGGGAGTGCCAAAAGCTAGCGGGAGCCCAACGCCCAGTGCCTAGCGCTGAGTGCTGACGCTAGCAGACGCCCAAGCGCATTAACGCCCCGACGCCCAGCGCCAGGATCTCTAGCACGCACACCCAAGAGCCCAAAACCATTTCCAGATACACTTGGACTTTATGGGCGTAAAAGGTGAAACATTATGACTTATAAAATTATATTCCAAAGTAAAATTGTGGAGAACATAAATTAAGTTTAGTACCCGAACGAAGGAGTTTAAATTGTAACCTTAAAAGACGTGATAATTGGTAATGTGGGAATTAAGTATGGATTAATAATTGGCAATTGACATTATTGGTAATGTGGGAACTAAGTATGGATTATTAGAAAATTCTAATTTACTATCTCTAATTGTTTTTACACTTGAATCAGAGATAGAAAAGGATTTATAAACAAGATTTTAAAGAGATTTCTTTTCTTCTTTCGAAGAAGTATTTTTAGAGATAAGAAAATTTTCAGAAACCATTGGTAGAGATTTTTCAATCCTATCAATTTGTTTTCCTATGGTATTCAAATGTGTATTTGTAAAATTATTTTGACTTATGGTATTTTTGGTATTTTGATCATCTACTGGAGTTTTATAAGGAGTCTACCGCTTATCCTGCAAATGATGTTCTTCTAAATGCCAAAAATATCATAAGTCAAAATAATTTTACAAATACACATTTGAATACCATAGGCAAACAGCTCGATAGGATTGAAAMATTTCTACCAATGATCTSTGAAAAAATCTATTATTTCTAAATCCATTTCTTCAAAAGAAGAAAAGAAATCTCTTAAAAATCCTATTTTTAAATCCTTTTCTAACTCTGATTCTAGTGTACAAACAATTAGAGATAATAAATTAGAATTTTCTAAAGCAATCCAGGATCAATTGAGTTGTATAGACTTATCCTCTGCTTCTAGTAAAATCATTCTTGATTCTACCTCATCTCTTAGGAGAACAAGTTAGAAACAAACTCCGTGAAGAAACAAATAGTAAAATCATTCCTTATCACCAGTTCACCTTTGGACAACTGATTAGTCAAATTAACAAAGAAGGTCTAAAATTATGTCAGGATATTAGGCTTCAACAAACCCTTGAACAGGRACTCAAACAGTCTAAAAAAGAGTTAGGTGATTTCTGCAGACAGTTTGAAAATCTCCCGGAAAAATCCTCTCATTGCAACAGCAGTTGCTGTAAGCCATCGTCATCTAGATCTCATAAGAAACCTTATCATAAAAGATATAAAAAATATTCAAAACTAGTTGATGAATTTTATAAAAAACCTTCTAAAAAAATTCTAAAAAATCCTCTAATGATAAAAAATGTAAACAAAATAAATCTCCTTTGGATTTGAAAGATATAACATGTTTTAGATGTCATAGAAAAGGAAACCATTCTAAATAATGTAAATTTTCTAAAAAACTTAATAAACTTCATTTACATCTAGAAATCTACGAGAAAATTGCAAATATCCTCGTTGATTCAGATTCTGATTCCTCTTCTTTGAATTCTCATTTTCTAAAAAAGCCCTTCAAATTGAATAAATTCACATTTCATCATCTTCTGAAAATCCCGAATCTTTAAAGAACAACAAACTCTTTTAGAAAATGTTAAATATATTTCTGATCCCGTTTTACAAAAACAATAGCTAGAAAAAGTTTTCAGTTCAATTTTTGATGAAAAATCTCTTCCAAAACCTTCTATTTTACTGTTTACTTCTACCAATACTTATGATTTAACCAATATCCTTAAAAAATCCAAAAAAGAATCTTCTGTTTCGATTTCCAGTCTTCAACAAGAAATTAAAATTATAAAACAAGAAATAAAAGATCTAAAAGAAAAACAAAAACAAGATTCTGCTGTAATTCAAATTCTTTTTTCAAAACCAAATCAAAATCCCTCATCTGATACAGAACTAGATGAACCATTAGAGCTCCTAAGCCAAATCAAAAATATTAATAAAAGTCCTCCTGATTTCTTATTTGTCCTTAGAGAAATTACATCCCGAAAATACTTCATTCGTATTACTTTGAAATTCTCTTCTGATTATATTACAGATACTATTGCCTTATTTAATACTGGTGCAGATCTGAACTGTATCAAAAATAGTTTAGTACCTAAGAAATTTCGAGAATCTACAAATAGTAGATTATCAGCTGCTAACAATCCAAGCTCCAAGTCAAGTACAAAACTGAAGCTTCAATTATTCATTCTAATATCTCCATAAAAACTCCATTTGTGATAGTTAATGATATCTGTCATCCAGTATCTTAAGAACTCCCTTCTTAACCTTGATCACACCCTATAAAGTAAATTCCAAATGTATTTCATTTAAAGCTAAAAATACCATTCTAGTTTTTCCTTTTCTAGAAAAACCTCAGACAAAAAATCTAAATCTTATCAAAGCATATTTTGTTCAGATTAATGTTTTATCTCTTAGAAAATCTTTTCATTTGTTAGATTTAAAATCCTTTGTTGTCAAACCTCCATATTTGCATATTTTGCACATTCTCATGTACATACAAAAATTCCAAAATTATTTATTTAATCAAACATTTTTGTTACATATAAATTAGAAATTTACAAAAGAAGTTTTGAAAAAACTTGTTCAAAATCCTGCATTAAAACATATTTTTGCCCGATGGCAAAAGATATATTCAATATATTTGATTTTATAAAGGAGATACATTTATAAAAACAAACAATTAGAACACACAATAAAGCAGGATTTTATATGAGAATGGATATATATATATATATGTATGTATATATATGTATATATAGAAGCTAACTTTTCCTCGTATCAGGCTTGGCTTTCATAACTCATTGTTTCATTTTAGTTCAGTACTAGTTACACATATCTATCATAACTACAACCTTTCCTCCACGAAATTTACTTCATTAATTCGAAGGTCAATTCGAGTTATCTTCCTAGTCCTTGAATCTGCTATATCATTCACAATCAATCATTTTCTATGTGTTTATATTGTACCTAGTAGCGGCTTATCGCTCCATACTCTTTTTCTTTTTTTATACACATCATTTTTCTTGTAAATTGGTGATCTTTTAAAACCTTAGGTATTTCTGACTTCCCAATATTTATTTCAGGGTTCCATAATATTGAATGTGCATTTGAAAATTAGAAATTTYTGATAATTAATTTACAATTATTTTATTAGTTCTGCATACATATTATCCATTTTCTTTTAGAACTGAGCCATAGGAAATTTTATCGCATTCGAAAAATCTGAGCAAGTCTTGAGAAGTGAGCTCATCATTTATATTATTATATTCATAGTCCCAGTGTAATTACTAGAATACCCTCAATTTGAATTAGCCAATGCATGTAAAACTAGGACATTCTTCATGCATGCATATGGTTGCCCATATTTCACCAATAGCTAAACTTCTACCCATGTGGTTTTGACCAGTCCACTTTCCATTTAAAATTATTTCTTTTTTTCTTTTCCCTCTTTTTTTTTTAAATCTTCCTTGGTAGAATTCCCTTTCTATTTTTCTTCCAAAACTTAAGCTTCTTGAAGAAACCCTTTTTAATTCCTATTAGAAAAGCTTTTATAAGCTTATTACATGAGCCTCTTCCTTTCTTCTTTTTCTTGAACCTAAATTAATCCAACCTCTATTTAAATCCCCCGTTGGCCAGCTATCCTTCTCTTCTCTCTCATTTCATTTTGCAAGAACTCCTAACCCTCTCAAAACACTCTCTGCTTCTCTTATCTCTCTCAACCTCTTCGCCAACATCAACCAGCACCACCATCCACCACTGTGAACCACCCTCATCCTCCTTCCTCTAGCAACCTTGAGTCTCATAAACAAGGTAAGGAGTATTCTTTTTTTTTTTTTTTTTGTTTCATCTTCCATCTCTATTCAAGCTGCCATGGCCGGAACTTCATTCTTCTTTCTTCCATTTTGTTCGAGTTCTATGACAGTTTGCTTAAAGCATCATCAAGAACTCATTCAAGACTCTATTTCTTCCTTTCGAGGTTAGCACTTTCAGGTCTGATATAGCTATGCATGTGTAGGAATTTCACAGCTTAAGTTAGGATAGATAGATAAAGTTTAAACCTGTGTTTTATGAAAACCATATGCCAGTTGTTTGGAAGATTGAGTATGGTTATGTATTGCTAAGTTCTTGAGTGATTTAGAATGATATCTAAGATGGATTTCTATGGTGATTATGCATGCCTAGCGTGATGATGATTAGAATAGGATGAGAAAAGTGTTGAGATGTGCCTTACTGCTGGAATTTTGAGAACAGTTTTGGTATGCTCTGTTTATGATTCTGTTTTTTTAGAATGACTTTTCAAACCTGGATTCATCATGCTATCTTTTACTACTCTCTATTATGTTTAAAACAAGCCAAAAACCAAGATCACAGGCTTAGTAAATCATAAGTTAAGAACTTTGGAAAAATACTAGACAGTGTTAGTGGACTGTATATTTGCCTACTGTCTTGAGACGTTTCTGGTTTAACCATACGTTGGAATCTTTTGTATGATATACAGTTGGATATCTTATTGTCCCAGGAGAAAATTGAGACTAAATTTACCAAATTTGAGTTAATATAACTCTAGACATGATATGAACAATAAGACCCTAGCATTAGCCACTGTCAGTTTGACCTGTTGACAGAACACCAACTCTCTTTGTAATTTATGAATTTGTTACTCGTCCGAATTATTCACATGAGGTACGGTTGTATAGATATGAATCCAAGGATCGATCTGGGACTTTTATTATGTAATTTGAATAAATAGAATAGGACATATAACCAAAACAGCCTTACACTATCAGTTTAGACTTCCCCTCTCTTACTCTTCTAATCGGATGAATTTTGGGAGTTAAGTACACATTCTTAGATGCTGATTTTATATGTATATGTTCCTTAATTTAATAAGATCATTATGGGATTTATTTCATTAATGTTTCCTTAGTAAAACTCCAGTCATTGATAAAACATTTAAACTGGACAGTTTAGTCGATAAAGCACCGAAGCCTATTTTCGCAACCAAACTGCGATCTGTACATTGCTCGGAATTRARAATAACCAGCACGTATAGTTATCCGACTGTCTTAGTTTCATTTCCATATAAGAGTTTGAAGGAAACTGGTACTAGGACTCAAGTTATGACTCTTTCACTGAGCACTGCCCGTGCTAGGCAAACAACCTTATATTCGAGCTTAAGTGTATTATTCTTGTGAGATAACTTGGCCAGATTATAAGTGAACAAAATAATTTTGCTACATGTTTTAGGAAATTTTAATCTGGTGTTATAGCTGTTCAAAATGGCGAGCTCAAGTGAGTCCCTCGATCTTTTAAACTTCTGAAAACTGCATATTTTATTTGGAGCGTACTCCARATATGTTTTAATAAAGTCTTGTACGCTTGAATGCGAATTTATCCACTTTATGTTAAACCTCAGAATGCGTGATTTTTGTAACTCAAACGAAATGTTTTAAGCATCTTTGAATTATCGATGATAAATGCTTGTGAAATGGTTTATATGGAATTACTTTATGGTTTCCAAGAAATGGTTTTTCTATGTTTTCGAACTACAAGTATGCATTGATTTGAATTAAAAGTATTGATTTGACAAGTCATTTCAAATGCTAGAAATTATTGTTGATTTGATATTGAGACTTGGAATTGATTTCAACATTGTGATTGTGAAATTCATGACCAAGGATTTGTGATTGTGAAATTTGGGATTTTGAATCTGATTGTGAAAGACGAGTACTCTGTCGATTGTCTCGAGAAGCTAGCTACACGAGCAAAGTGATGTTCTAGGATGGTCCCCAGCATGAGCCACCTCTTATTCGGGTAGTGTCAGTCATCGAAGATAGTCAACCTTGGCCAAATTCGGTGGTATTGTCTATGGCGAACTTGGAACGTAACAGGCAGATAATCGCACCATATGCACCCACAACTCACTTGTGGATGCTCGTATCCCTAGTTAGGAGGTTTAACTTGATGACGACTGACTCTTTAGTACCTAGCTAGCGGATACATGTTTTCGTGATTTGGTTGTGATGAGGTTGGAAGTCACATGTGCAATTTGGATGTTAAGGCTACTAAATTTCCACCCCACCAAATCAGACAAGTGCTAATTGGGGATTTTCTATCACACAAAAAACTATTGTGATTCATTCTTGATCAGTTTTCGAGCTTTCGCATGATTTGATTATTTGCTACTTTGATTTATGATGCATTTTGAACACTAAATACTTCGATGCAATTTACCACAACTGTGATTATTCATTTTTGATAAATTATACACACTTGAACGATTTTGTAACTGCATATGGCACACACCTCGGAAGTTGCTGAGCCTAGCTCACTGCTTTCCTCATATTTTAGTGATAAGTCCTGATTATTAGGGCTACCAGGAGTATGATCATACGAGCATTTCGCAGAAATGTATCTTGTGAAGCTCGGGTTGTTGATATATATATAGTTGTTTTTGGAAGATGTACTTTCTAATTTTTTTGGATTGCAAATTATTCAATTGTAATTATCTACTTTGAAGATTTTAAGTTGCATCTATTATGTTATGAGGTTTTAGAAGCTTGGACTATTTGACTGTTCCACTATCGAGAGACAGGTGGTGCTCGCTTCTTATAGTGGAACCTAGGGAATGGTGGATCATCAGAGATCGAGTCTTCTACTATTCAGATTCCTCCAAAATTCCCCAAACAATATTAATTAACAATATAACTGCGTCTAGTCTCATTATTATTAACTTTTTCTCTACAACCTTTACATACCAAGTAATACTCTAGCTATTTTCTAAATCTTTATTCGTATATATCTAAAATATTATTYTGATACATCTTGAAATAACTATATAGTCTCTCAATGAAGTAAAACAAGCATTAAATCCTTGCAAATGACTAAATTTCAATCTTTGAATGCTACTATTTGTAAACTACCTTCAAGCATGAATATTTTCAAGGAATGTAGTTATCAAACTTATAAAGAAATTTTCTTTATCGACAGGCAAGTATTAAGAGATTTGTGGTGTATCAAAACCTAAACAAGGTTAGGCAAAACATTTATAGATTGCTATTACCTTCCACCACATTGGAGTCCTTGTTTATATCTGCATTGTCGATTGCAAATGTTCGGGCCTTAATTTGTAGGCTGTCTGGTTCCATCCCTGATACCTCTTCTCATTTTGGGAGGTATCTTGTTACTTCATACAYATTGTAAATCTTGCACACCCATTTGTAAACTCATATAAGTGTATTMTAATATAAAAACCACGAATGTTTCCATGAAAAAAAGCACTAAATCCACATTTTGACTACATATAAATCATAGTTTAAGGTATTAGGTGTACGCATTATCTTTAATTATCAAAATCAGCCAACCAGAAACATTAATTTTCTAATTGAAGGCAGGAAAACATGGCTACCATCATGAGAATAAGAAGGGGTAGCTTGTGTGATGACTCACCCTCTCCTAGGTTTTAATAGGGCTGTACACTGTCACCTGCCTCTTGACAGTCAATACAATTGAACATTGAAGGCAACTAAAAATCCGTACATAGAATATGAACTTCTAATTAGGTGCATATCTTTTGCAATATCAAGACTTCGAATTATATAGAACTAAACTCCACAATAAAAAATCTATAGAATATAAGAGTACAACTCCCTAATAATATCATAGATGCTATAACAACTATAAATGTCCAAGCATCACAAAAATTAAAATACTGCATAACTCTTCTAAGGTCAGAATCACCTGACCTTTCTATATGTCTATATCTATTGCTAAAACATAGAATAAAATGATGAGCTAGGCTCAATAAGTCTTGTGCATGTATGGGAGTGTATGTTAGCAACGGAAAACATTCTAGAAAGCAGTTTATGTAAATCCAAATGAAGAAAATATTAGATAACTCTTGCTCAAATTATTTTCTTTGAAGTAGTATGAGTAATACCTCATTTAGGAAAGGATGTATTTCTAGAAACAAATCAAGTATAAAATGTAGTCCTAAAAATAGATTAAGTTATGCAAACCATTCTATGAACAATTTAGTGCCAGGGAGCACAAACCATAAACATAGGAGTTTCACCCTACGGGGTCYAGTTACCAGCCTTATCTCCTTGTATGTGCAAGCGACTTACAATCGCACTCCATGAACAATAACAAGTGAGCCGACTAGCGCAACTATAGGTGTCGGTTGCCCCTAGGTCAAACCTCCTAGCCAAGGGTATGAGCATCTAATATGTGCCATGAGTACCATATGGTGTATTCGTCCACCAGATATGGTCTTAGCTTGCCATGGATATGATCCATCAATTTTAGCCATTTGGCAACTCCTGAACCACTGTCATCCAAGCAGCTCAAGAGATCTTCGCACTGGGGATCATCCAAGCCCAGTACTTTACCAGCTGAACTAGTACTTGGAGTCATCGATTGAGTACTCAATCATCACAATATGTACATGAACCAAGTCTTTATCAATAACAACGCTTGATGCATCATAAAATCCATAAAATCCTGGAAATACATGATTAAATCAATGCTAATTACAAAAACAACCATTCGATATCCAAATCCGAGTTTTCATATCAATCGAGTAAGCATGTTATTTGAAATGAACAATTCATGTTATAAATCATGCCAATATAAAATTTATCATGCGTAAAAGCATTTCGTGTAGCATGTACAATAGTTTTTCCAAATGAAGGTATCATGTTTAAAACATTTGAAAAGACTTGAAAACATTTTCCTAGAGTACAATGTACAAAATCACATATTTAGGAAGTTCATAAAATAGAAGGACTCATTTTAAAACATTTGAGAATACTTGAAAGCATTTCTCTAGAGTAACAAAATCACTTGCAAGTGGGAATTTGTAAAACAGAAGAACCCACTTGGGTATCCACAATTTGTGCATTGAACTCTAAGCTCTTAGATTATCATTCATAATTTAATCCAGAAATGAATATTCGGAATATTTTAAGCAGATAGCCCCATAGCCTTCTCTTTCCAAGCACTAGTAAGAAACATACTTTTTCATATCTATCTACAGCTCAGGAATAAGCATGCAGTCCTCCAGGACCTCCATTGATACATACGACTCAAATCCACTAAGTTCAAATTATATCATCGAGCAGTATACCATGAATGCTTATAAGACTAGATTCAAAAGGCGAAATTTTGAGTCCCACTCCCTTTGTCTTCTGGCAACTTATGAATATTGTGTTCTTCATCCTTTCATACTCATCATGGTTTAACTAAATGAGCAAACGTTGTGAATAACATCTACTTAGAAGACAATTTACCGTGCCTATTCTTTTTCTTCTCACTCTGATTTTGCATGCAGTTTTCCGTTACTTTTCAGGAAAATGCTTGGACATAATGGCTTCTATGTAGTTATAGACCAAGCAGCAACACATTTTTGGTCCAAGCTCTTGAACTATAGTTTAAATTAATGAATTGCATCTATGCTAAAGATCTCAATTTTCAACCTCACATCTTAGACTGAAATCTTTTCTTTTTTAGATAAATTAGGCCATACTCTCCCTCACAAATACAATTTAATTTGACAAAGTTAATATGAATATTCAAATATCTTCAAGATTGATAAGAGGTTTGCCCAAGGCCTACCTATATATTTTTTTCGTCATTCCAACTGTTGAAATTAGGCGAGACAGCCCTCTCTAATGGTCATCCATCTTCAAATTCATGCAGCATGCCTTCAATCACACGCTTCAATCACTATACAACTTGATATTTCCTCTTTCAAGTTTTGCAGTTTCAGGATCTTCCCATCATCCACTACGGCCAATTCTTCATCCCCAAATTTGCAAAGAGGTTTTGCATCACTATAGTCGGTTCATTTATGTTAAATTTGTCTAGGATCCTACCACACAGTAACTCTTTCATCACCCAGACATCAAAATGATCACGAAAAAGTGATTATCAACCATACACAAGGCATTCCCCAAGAACCATGAGCTTGTTAAATACAAATTTATCTTTATTAAGTGTGGCTAGAGATAGAAATTCCTCAAATACCTCGTTAGCCAAAATGAGAGCAGTAATAACAAATGAAATCTGAACTTTTACTAGCCAACCAATACAAAGCACCATTTAGAAACTTCCCAAAGTCATTTTTCAAGTACAGGAGAACTACCAAGTCTCCTCCAAGAACTCACTTTTGCACTATAAATGTCGAGAAAAGTACCAGCACAATCTGACTCTTGCTCATTATCTGTGTAATAATAAGAAAGAGTGATGATGTAATCATTGTTGACACAATCATAGCCAAAATTATTCATGCTAAAACTAATTTTCGAGTCGAGAGCCAAAGGAAAATTCAATAACTTCAAATGCTCACAAGTTGTGGGATTTATCAAATGCTTACCACCTTCTTCATTTATTGCCAAACCTAACCCATTTCAAGAACCTCCTACGTTGACCCAGTTGTTTTGGCACCTTGAAAGTTTGATTTTCTTAGGGCACTGCTGCCGATGATGGTGGTGGTGGTCCTAAATGTTAAAGTGAACAGTAAGAGTGAGGTAGAGAGCAGGAGGGCTTTTTTTTTTTTTTTTTTTTTTGTCATAGGTATACCTTCTTAGGTGTGCTTTGACAAAACCAAGGTTGTAGAGAAAGCTCACCACACCCTTGAAGTTTAATTACATACTTGAATATCAATCATAAACTCACGTTCAATTCACATAAGAGCAATTCAATCATAGTAACCATACGCATACATCATAATTGACTAGGATGTGGGAGTTCACTTACATACTTGGAAATTAACCATAGACTCACGTCAATTCACGTACGAAGATTTCAATCATAACAACCATACATATATACCATAATTGATGAGAGTGCATGAGTCCACTTATCTAAAATGCTTAAGGCTTCACTTGGTTTATAATAGCGATTGAGTTCCTTTGCTATCCTTGATGAATCCACATCCTAGTTCAACATAAGGGAAAAACACTTAAAAAGGGTCTTCTGGACTGCAAAAATCTAAATACCATCTTAGAAAGCTATTAGAAAACATTCTAGCCCAGTAAGTACCTAAAAAGCTAATACTTTCTCAAAACTGGGGGTCCATGAAAGCTACGTACAGACGCTAGCAAACTTGGGTCCATCCTTAGCCCTGCAAATACACACGGACGGTAAGTTTCGTCTGTGCATGCATTTGTGCGTGCATCCATGAGCTCCCAAAAAGCACCAATTTGTCACAGACAGAGCCAAGGATGGTCCCTTTCATTCGTGCATGCCTATAAACCTAAAAATCATGAATTTTAAGGAGAAACAGTAGTAACTCATAGAATCTAAATCCCCATTCATTAACTTAGGTTCATTCTATCTGAAAACAACATTATGCATACACATCCATCATTCTTGGAAGAATATATTCCCTCTAACTAGAATTAACAAAAACCTAGTAGGAATAAGGTTCTAACCTAGAAGTTATCGATTAACTCTAGGAATACATCAACAAAAATTAGTTTAGAGTAAGACAAACATCAAATCATAGGGATCACATTTTCCAGTGGCTTCTAAGATTGTCCAAGTCATTCTTCTCCTTCCTAGCTACTCTTCCTGTAACACCCCCAGATTAGGAACTGTCCTAATCTGAGAGTATTACATTACATTACTCATAGAACAATCAACTATTGTAGGAAATAAAATAAGTCTTAACTTGTCAAAGATTTTATAAAAATTCRACAAAGTTTCCTCCRTAATTTCAATAACTTACCCTGCATACATTCAAAAAATTCTCAACATTTTCAAACACCCATTCACAACATACACTCCAACCCAAATAAACATCCAACGTAACGAGTAATGTGCTGCAACAAATCTTTTACCAACCCAACAATTATTCAAACTGAAATTTGGAGAACCCAAAAGAATTTAAAACACAATCAGCTAAATGAAATAAGAAATATCCTAATGATACACAAAAATCAATCTAGGCAATTMACTGTCTATCTTATTCAATAAAATTTATTTAGAATATACTTCAGGTATCTTAATTTGCCCACAAGCGACCTCCTTACACCATCTGGATACATATCACCTGAAATGCAAAATGAGAGAAATAGAATGAGCTAAAAAGCCCAGTAAGCAAATCTCACGCATGAATGCATAGATATGCCCTAATGTCATGAATTATAAAATTTCACTTTTTCAATGAAAACTTTCCAAACATTTTCATTTCGTAACCCTTTTTACAAAATCTTTCCTTTCAAAATGTATAACTTGTAAAACATTTCATTTCATTACATTCGTGAGCTCACTAAGTGTAACGCCTAGCCATTAAGCTCTGCAGTGGGCCATTTATTCTTTGGAACCCGATTACATTTCTACCGATAGAACCACAAAACGGTTAACATTCCTTTACTTTTCCTTTCATCTCTTCACCTCTAAAGTGGTGAACATTACATTTCCTACCCTCACAGAGGATCGGTTCAGGTGCGCAATCCCCCACACCCCATTTCCCACTCACATCTTTCATGGCTAGGTTTACACTCTTTTTTCGAAAACCTTGACATTTTCCTAAACATGTTACAATTTATAAAATACATTCCCTTTCAAAATTTCATTTCCTAAACCATTCACTTTCTAAATGTTTGAATGGCTCATGCCAAGAATGATATAGAACACTATAACTACATGCCCATGACATGAAATGCATACAACTGCAATTAACATGCCATTCGACATAATAATGGTACCAGATATGAAACACGTGAAAACATTCYACCAATCAACACATTTCATAACACAATCTCATACCGCCACCACATAACACACAAAGAAAGAGATAGGCGGATATGGGGATTCGCTTGCATAGAATCTCATATACAACACATTCAACTTACCTAAAGAAATTTAAATACATCAATACATATACGTTAATGAAATATGAGAATTCACTTATCCAGAGTCCTTTACATTATAGGATTCTTATTTAAATTGCGAAGTGAAATGCTTCGACCATTCTCAACGTTAAGTCACTCAAAATGACCTAATTGTGATTACAAAAGGAAAGTCTATTTAGTACGATTGTCCCAACTTAGATATTCAGTGTTTATTCCAAGAATATCATTTGCCAATTATTAATCGATACTTAGTTTCCACATTACCAATTATCATGTCTTTTTAAGGGTACAATTTAAACTCCTTAGCTCGGGTATTAAACCTAATTTATGTTCTCCCACTAATTAGCTTTAGGACATAATTGTATACAGATCATAAATTTCAATATCAAATAATAATGTTTTCACCTTTAAGTTCACAGAGTCCAAGAGTCGCGAAAATGGTATTGGATCTCGGGCATGCGCTCAAGCAGTACGCGCAACAGCCCTGGTCGCCTGGGCACTGAACGCTGGGCAACGGGCGTCGGGCACCCGCGCCTGTTGCTGCCCATTGTTCCTGGCCGAACTCTGCTAATCGRCCAAGTCAGTCAGCCATCGGCAACAACCACTCAGCTGCAACTAACTGAGAACAAGCGAGGAAGACGACTGTTGCCTTCCCAGGTCCCTGCTCCTGGCAACAGGCAGTAGCAACCCGCTGCAGTAACAACGGCGACGGCAAGTGAGGAAGACGGCACAACAATCGCCTTCCACAACCTCCGCTTCTGGTTTGAAATTGATCGCTCGACGTTTCAGAGGACGTGATCAGATTGATGTCGCCGTCTGCAGTGAAGACCGACAACAGGACGAGCGAATCTAGTTAGCTCCCAGCAAGACCAGGCGTCCCGTCTTGTTCTAGTCGAACAGCAGCAACGCAGGGTGGGTGGTTGCGTCATGCAGCAGCCTCCAAACGGCAGATCTGGTGGCTGGTACAAATCAGCTAATGGAGACTGGTTCGGATCTGGCGAGAAACTCCGATGCGATGAGCGGCCTGCTGATCACAAGCAGCGGCCAATTCAAGTGCCGGCAATGGGAGAATAAGAGAGAAAAAAGAGAGAGGAGAAAGAGAAAGGAAAGGCCACAATGAGCGAAGTCAGGTAGGCAGAGAGAGAAACGGCGGCGGCGGCGGCGGCTGCTTTAGATTTCGGGGAAGGAGATTACCAGTAGGTTTAATTAAATATGTTTTTCAACTTGAACCGTAACCCAAATCTTCTGAGCCTTCCCATTCCATAATTAACCCAATCCTTGAATTAAATTCAACGGGCTTTCTTTCGATAACAATCTAACTTCCGACTGAGAAAAGAATAGGCCCACTAGTCTAGCCTCTAACTAATCAAGGACGTTAATGTAACATCCCCAGATTAGGAACCGTCCTAAGTTGAGAATGCTACGTCATTCCATTCAAAAATAAACAACTATCTATTTAAAACTCAACAATATCCAAAGGAGTCAAAAATACATTTTAACAAATCCTCTATCTCAACATTTATTCAAAAGAAAAATACAACGGAAGCCTTTTTAAACCATTCAAAAAAAGAAAAATCACAAAATATACTTTAAGAATTTAAAACATTCAGCATTATTTACCTTATTTCATAAATAAACTTGAAAACCAGTTCCCAGGTATCATAGCTCGCTCACAAGCGACCTCCTTTCCCCATCTGGTTACATATCGTCTGCAATGAAACATGAGGGAAAGGAATGAGCTAAAAAGCCCARTAAGTAACCTGATGCATGAATGCATGAACATGTCCTACATATCATGAAACTTTAAGGTTTCGCTGTTTTAAATGAAAACCTTTTCAAACATTCCCTTTTCAAAATTCCTTTACAAAACATCCCCTTCAAAATTCACTTATAGTAAAACATTCCATTTCCTTTCGTTTGTGAGCTCATTAGAGTGTAACGCCTAGCCATTAGGCTTGCAGTGGGCCATTCTTATTAGGAACCCAATTAGATTCTTCACCTCCTCGAGGTGAATCATGTCCTTCCCTCCCCGAGAGTAAGGTCGGGTGCGTTTGTCCCCCATGCCCCATTTCCCACTCACATCTTTCATGGCTAGTTTTACACTCCTCTTCAAAAATTTTAGCATTTTCAAAACTTTACATTTTCCTTTAAATACCATTTCCTAAACCATTCACCTTCTAAGTGTGCGAATGGCTCATGCCAAATATGATGTAGAATTCTAACTACATGCTCATGACATGAAATGCTTATATTCGTATATAACATAACATTCAACAAATAGTACAGGATATGAATCATAATAGCATATCATTTGACATAGAAGTGCTACAGGATACGAACACATTAACATTCCTCACAATTATACACACATCATCATACAATCCTAT